>JAYJMB010078155.1:0-22453 GCA_036873735.1 Pouteria campechiana
AGCACACTAGACTACACATCGACCGTGCACTTGCGAGGTATTAAATTAAAACCTGGCCATCGAGTTATGGACCATCAAGTTTTTGGCGCCGCTGCCGGGGACAGATGGAAGCCATCAAGTTTTTGGCCATCACTAGTGTCACACCTCGCCTAGGGGTCTATGCAATTTACCATTACCTTGTAATTTTCTCAAATTTAAATGAAATATTCTACCAAAGTATGACAAAGCCTAGCCTAAAATATGAGGCTATATACCTATGCAATTATTAAACTATAATGAATTTAACAATATATATATATTGAATTTAACAACTATAAAATAATAACATAACCCATTAAAATTGCCCGACTTACCCACATTTGCCCAGAACCGGAGTTGCCTTATGATGGTAATAAACAAAACTAGAATATTACACATTCATCCACAATACCATTATAACATGTCAATACATTTCATCATACAATATTTGAAATCTTTTAAATACAATCATATACAAATACATGATGGGAATACAATCCCTGTTTATCAAACTAAGAATAATGGTGTCTTCAACTCATCTCATAAACACCAACCTATAGTTGGCTCCATTACTTGAGCTGCCAACTAAAAAATATAATAAGAAGGTGTGAGTACAAGCAAACTCAGTAAGTAGGTCGAATAAAAAATAATAGTAAAATAGAATGACATGTACAAATTCCAATATAGCAAATCATGAATAATTACATCACAATATAATTCTGAGAATATAGTCATTAGGCTCAAGTCCTCATCATGTCATGTACATTCTATACCATTCTATCAGATTACATATCATAAACTGAATATAGTATACCATACAGGCACTTTCGATCTTAACTTTGCCATTCAGGCACAACACACATACCATTATGGAATATTTCTCATTCCATCCACATAGACAGTTACATAATATCGTAAACAACCTACTCTTGGGATACTCGTAATCCACATCCATCCACATGGCATGGAATATTCACAATTCCGTCTATCACACATCCATTTACATCATACAATAATTTAATACTTGTAGACATACAAGTAGCAAAGAGTCTATTTCATAATCAAACTTACATACAACAAATGGGATATCGACTATCCCCCTTAAATTCATATATGCCGATGCAAAACATGAGATATCTATTATCCCCATCCAATAAAACATTTAACTTGAAAAGAAGCCTACTTACCTTATTAAAGTACAATCTCACAATCTTTAACTTAGCCTTCCATTTCACCACTTAGCTCCCAAGCGGATCCTACATGTACAACATATAATAAAATTGAAATTTCATGCATCCAAAGATAATCCTAACCAAAGCATTTCAAGTCCATTCAATATCATGTCTAAATACCATGACCTATCCATCCTGCAGTCCATTTATAGGATACCTTCTAATTATACTTTTAGTGTAATTTCCTCTTTCATTCACCACTCAAAAAGGTTGGAATTTGAGTTTTGGGAGCATTGGTTAGAGATTAAATACTCAAACTAGGAGTTTCCCTCATCCTATGTTATTAAAGTCTTAGGATTATAATAAAACTCTTTGCACCTAATTTCTTGTTCATTTGAGGCATTTCATCAAACATATTCAGTGCATCCTTTAAACTATCATTTTCAATAAAGTAACTCAAGGGGATTACATTTCTAGCAATAGTCAATCATCATTCAATATGATTAATAGTTCAATACCCCTAAAAATAAGCTAATTAGGTTGTATGTACTCAATTTCTTATTCAAATATCTCATACACATAAATACTTTTTAACCCCTCAATGAGTTACTACCCGCTTCGTAATTAACCACAAAAATCCAAGTTCGTCCTTTCAATTTAGATCCAAAACACTACAATTTACCACTCAATAATTTTCCCCATGGTTCCAATCAACAATTCATGCATTTTCCCCAAAAATTACTGTTCACTAACAAAGCATAATTCATGATTCCTCAAGTTTAATTAAGTTCAAAAATACTATAATTACTTAAGTAATCATGTCTCTCATGGATTTCATATAGTTCATACCATATTTCCTCTAGAACCACTATTCACAAGTTAGCATGGAACCCTAGCTAATGAAAATCATCAATTCAATGAAGAAAACTAGCTTACCATCACATTCATACGTTGCTTCCACCTTAGAACATGATTTCGGCCTCAAGTCCTCAAAGAACCCATCATGGGTTGCAATAAAGCAACTCTTTCTTCCTCCTTTCACCACCCAAACAAAGGAAGTTAGACTTTGATGCACATTTGATGGATTTCACTCCTAAAATGATCAATCCCTAGCTAAAATGGCACGAAAATGGGACAAAAAGGGTCATAGTCCCCTTAGCCAACTTTTGCATTGGCACCATAACACCGAATTTGGAGGCTGTGACACCAGATTTGCTACCCCCATTTTTCTTCCTTTTCACTTCATTTCTCCACTTTTCTTTCATCCTTTTTCCTTATAATTTTTACCCATGTCATTTTCCACGTAATCCTACCATTGATTACATGTTTAGTGCCTTTATATACGTCATTAAAATACACAAAAATTGCCCTCAAATAAGTCTATATCATGTCCAATTCATGGGATCTTAATCTTCTCATTATATAACAACTTGCTTCAAAAATTTTAGCCATTCCTTTGTATACATAATGGAACAAAATTTTCCTCATAATACTATTTAATGCATCATAATATCCCTTGGATAATTATGAACCAAATCCCATAACCACTCACTTATATGTGTAACTTATACTTTTGAATCATGTCATGTCATAACAAATGTTTTCCTCATCTCAATTCATTACTATGATAAAAAAAAATTACCTCTATTTTTCAACACCCCAGGTGTTACAAACCATCCCCTTTATAAAAAGTTTCGACTTCAAAACTTTAAGCATCATTCTCAACTATTAATGTACTCCTTCAAACTATTTCACACCTTGCGAATCCGTATCCTCATGATACACCCTGCAAGTTGTGCCTTTTTGATCATATAACCTGATCATTCAAGAGTTATGTACTTTTCCTAATAGTAATGCCAATACTATCAATTCAACAACTTAGTAGGTGTGGCAAATCCTTTCACAAATGGTCAACAACATCCTGTCAATGAATATGACTCAATTTAGGTTGTTCTATCATTGCCTCTATCTTAAGATCTATTCAAGATACCCCTCCAAAATCGCATGACTTAAGGAATTATACAAGTACTTCATAAATTCCATTAAGCTTAACATACCATTTCTCTTTTCTACATTTCCAAAGTATAATTCTCAAGTGAATGCTCATGCACACAATCAAAACATTTATGAAGTCTATGATCAACCATTACTTTAATACCACATTGTCTCCTTATAATCATTCTAGAAGTAACTTACCCAATAATCATGATATTCAAATTCCAATAAAACATGCATCATCACAGGCCATTTTCCCTACTCATCTTTCAACAAAATGATAACATCAATTGTATGTCACACCATTATCCATAGGTAGACAATATATATGACTTATCAACCTAGGCTACATACTCCTGAGACACATGCTATTATAACACACTTCACATACCATCCCACATCATTACATTCAAGGTGCAATTGTCTAGGTCTATTAATAATATTCCTATGCTTTTAATTCAGACTCATACATAGCCTCCCATCCCTACACCGGGATGTATCTACCCATGCACCCATGCTCATGTCATCCCCACACCGGGATGCACCTGCCCATGCTTGTAGGCAAGTTTCATAATCCGCCTTACTATCAATGCATATTATTCTCATATCATGACTATGACAGGTTTCATCATATGTCGCCTTATTACCAAGGTGTCCACAGTCACATACCATCATTATTTCCTAGTCATAAGTTTAATAGCTTTCATTATCTACATATTGCACATTTACTGTTTCATAAAATTTACCAATTATAGTTGCCATCCTATCCCCTTTTTCAATGCATAATTGGATTACCCGTATCCCCTGGCAACTAAAGTTGCTGAATCCATGATAGCAACATTGTGCCTCCTATGGTACCCTGCTATCTCTATAGCATAGGAAGATCAGGGGCATCATTCACATTTACTGAGGGAATCACAAATAATAATTACAAAGCCGTCTTGTGTTCTTCATTATAAGTTCATCTCTTATAGATTTTTCATATTTTATTTTTCTCAGGGATCCCATTTTTCAATCATCAGATGTCTGAACCATCCCAAGCAATCATGCCATCAAGGTAGAGTGTCTAGCAAATACATAAACTATGCCACCATGACAGCATAGGGATACTCCGTGAGTATCTAGCGTTTATATAACCCCCCCACCATAGCAGCACCTTATGGATGCCTATTGAATCCAGGCCTCTACATCATGTCCGGCTATGTAGCTATACATGCTAACCCTAGGATAATCTAGGCCTTTACTACTTCAATGCCATCTAGGCTATCGGGATTATTATATATGATTTTGATGATAATATAACTTATAAAATGATATTTGTGCTTAAATGTTAACAACTATGCTTGAAACATATGTACAATTATAAAAGATTAATTATACAAGCATAAATTCTTAAGATAACTTTATGATCTTCATATTGCAACTATCTTTTGACTTCTTATGGTTTGCACCATGCCTTATTGAATAATCATATCATGTGCTTAAACAGAGATGTATATTATCCCTGCTCCACAACCCATGCACATCACATAAGGATATATACATTCTGATTATATGATGCTAACAACATAGCAAGTGTAGAAAACTTCCAAGTGCAAAATAGCGATCAACAACCTCAACTATCTGCTACATTCCAAAGGGATTAAATTGTTAAAGTTCATGAAAGAAAAGGAAGAAGAAAACAAGGCTTCAAAGATGAGCTACAAGAGAAATCTCCATAGACAAATGCAATGAAAAAAATAATTGAAGATGAAGCCATGATCAGAGAGCTTAGATAGACAAAGTGGAAGCTATACAGTGAGGACCAATGAAGCTGCATAGACAAAGTAGTTGCTTGGACAAGTGGACTTCAATGCAGATGCACATTTGTCTACAACTTACTATAGACAAGTCTATAGACGAAGTGCAAAGCCTAATTCATCCAAGAAAAAGTAAAACAGAATTTGTTCGTCACTTTCTACAGACGAATGATAAACAAAAGAAGAACATTCTAATTCATTTGTCTATCAGTTCAACTTCGTCTATGGTGCCAGAATTCATTTGTTACTTACTACAAAAAAGTCACATTCATAAAGGATCGACTGACAGACAAAACTCATGGGAGAATTCAATTCCAGATTTATGACAGATAAATACAGATAGAGAGAGGCTGTGACTTGTCCAAGATTAAATAATTTATGTGACTTGTATCTAAATGACATCTGCACTCATGCTTTCATTGTGTAGACTCGTTTCAGTTAGCATTTCTGGCAATAAGCAGCGCTATAGGTTTTCCAGCTATGTAAAGTCAAAATGAGAGAAAACATTTCAACAATAGCTCATCTTCCTCTTTGTAAAAGAACGAGGTTGTAGTAGCTCAAGACAAATCAAAAGGCATGCATCCACATAGTAGAAATCACGATGGTCATCTACATTCAGAGCTGCTCTCGTTCCTGCATCAATTCCAACTTTCTCCTCTACAACGGCTAAGTTTTTGAAGATCTATTTAAGGAGATAAGTTGAATGATTCAAAGGTGAAGGAAGACATTTCAAATAAGCTTAACCCTATGCAAATCCTTCCACCCATGGTTAAGAGATTAAACTGTCATCTGTCTTTTACGAGCTTTAATTTAGAAATCCTTATGGCCATTGATTTTGCATTTTGGGAAGATATTTTTATGTTGTTAGAGTTGTAAAAGATTTCATCTTCCCCCATGCTTTGTAGTAATAGTTCATAAAAGTTTATTAGTTTTCTATTTAATCTGAAAACCATAGAATTAGTGGTGATCTCTAAAAAGCCATAAAGTTTATTAGTGATCTTAGAAACCAATGACTTTCTTGGTGAGCTCATAAAAATCAGAAGAGTGTGAGGAGCACTATGTTTATGCCCCTTAGAGCTGGAATCCAAAAAGTGTTGGGAACACTTGTTTATGCCCCCTAGAGCTAGAATCTAAAAGAGTGTTAGGAACACTATTTGTATTTCCATTATATAGGATATAGTAGAACCCAATCCACAATGAGTGTGTGATCTTAGAAGAGTGGATGTAGAGACAGGGTTCCCAAACCACTATAAAAATTGTGTTATTTGTGTGTGTTTGTTTATTAGCTTTATCCTTCATGCATGTTACTGGTTTATTATTTACTTTACAATGCAATTCTAGGATAAGTTACAACTTATGATGATGCAATATAATCCACATTAAAATATACATTCTCTGCTAATACAAACTCTTATTCAACCTCCATGCCAATATACAAAGGTGCACATGCCCAAAATCAACATTCCTTTTTCAATACATACATCCTACTAACATTATCATCTTAACTCACAATATCATGCTCAGATTCATTGCATTTCAAATTTCATTACATTGCAATATGTGCTCATACCCCAATGCATACTTATGCTTCAATGCATACTTGCTCATTACTAGCATAATAATATTAACATAGTCTGCCCATATAACAATACCAAGTCATCCTTACAAAAATACATGCATCAGAACTCATTAGGGATAACAACACAGTCCTCTTTCCTCTCAAGTCTTCAAAACATGGCAATTTTTCCTTTCCCTTAAGCTAATTTTCTCCCATATTCCCATGGGTTCATCAACTTGCATTAGGCATGTCATTTCCACATGCCATCCTTTTTTTTATTCTCTTTCTAGTAATCATTCCCATTACGAGTCTAGAACTCATCACATACCCTATCTCCCACGTATCAGAGAAACATAGCCCTGGTACCATTCTATCACACCCCACCTAGGGGCCTATGGGTGTTACCATTGCCTTAAAATTTCCTCACATTTTAAGGAAATATTTTGCCAAAAATCTGGTAGAGCCTAGCCTAAAATATGAGGCTATATACCTATGCAATTATTAATCATATATCAACTTCAATTTAACAACTACAAAACAATACACATTCATCCATAGTACCATTATAACATGTCAATACATTTCATCATACAATATTCGAAATCTTGTAAATACAATCATATACAAATACATGATGGGAATACAATCCCGGTTTATCATACTAAGAATAATGGTGTCTTCAACTTGGCTCATAAATACCAACCTACAGTTGGCTCCATTACTTGACTTGCCAACTAAAACATATAATAAGAAGGCATGAGTTTGGGCAAACTCAATAAGTAGGCCAAATAGAAAATAATAGTAAAATAGAACAACATGTTATAAATTCCAATATTGCAATCATGAATAATTACATCAAAAATTAATTCTGAGAGTATAGTCATGAGGCTCAAGTCCTCATCATGTCAATGTACATTCTATACCATTCTATCAGATTACATATCATAAATTAAATATAGTATATCAAATTTAGATCACTTTGACACTTCATAACATAATAGTGTCATAAAGTCACTTCCGATGTTAACTATGCCATTCAAGCACAACACACATACCATTATGGAATATTTCTCATTCCATCAACATAGATAGTTACATAATAGAGTAAACAACCTACTCTGGGGATATTCATAATCCACATCCATCCACATGTCAGGAATATTCACAATTCCGTCCGTCACACATCCATTTACATCATATAATAATTTCATACTTGTAGACAAACAAGTAACAAAGAATCTATTTCATAATCAAACTTACTTGTATACAACAAATGGGATATCGACTATGTAACGCCTCGCACCACCACCCTATGCATTTTGACCACGCCACACCGGGGCCAATGCGGGACGCTACCATTTCCCTTCTTCTTAAGGAAAATCTTATCATAACCTCACCATTTTCCTAATTTTAAGAGAAATATTTTACCAAAAATCTGGCAGAGTCTATCCTATATTATGTACATTTATACCTGATATACATGTATAAAGTCAAATAAAATGTATATTTCTGTAACTATAAAACGAGAATTATATCTAAAACATCTAAACCCATACTCACAACTCCGCCTTATCTAGATAGGAACCGGATCATGATGGCAATACATTACCTTGGAATCATACCATTCCATATACACTATTATACTTAAATGACTATGACATGCCATATATCATTATACATTACTATATTATACATTATATCTCACATAAAATTCTTTAATTACAATCATATGACCATAGTTAAATCAAATACATTGATATCTATATCAAGGTATTCCAATCCCAATTTATCCTACCATGAATATGTCTTCAATTCTTTACTTGTTAGTCCTAATTCAAAGTGGGGTTCTTCACCTGCATTGTCAACTAAAAAAAGAAACTAAGAAGGCGTGAGTTTGGGCAGCTCAGTAAGTAGGCAGAAATAAAATAAAATAATAATTAATCATAACAACATGTTCTAACTTAGAACATGTATCAAACACAACATAATACAAATTTAAACCATCACCATAAAAATGTCACATTTCCATTTCATCCTGAGATGTATAACCCAAGGCAATCATACCATGAGGCTTGCATCCTCATTATTTTCACACACAACCTACATCTTTCTAGCATATAATATCATACAATGTCACTTCACATTACATCCGAGCCACTTTGGCTCATCATACTATAATACATGCCATATAGGTGTCTCATATCACGCCATACATGCTATGCAGGCACCACATATCCAACTATGCCATACAGGCATAATATTACGGTTGTGCCTTCAATGCACATTGCATCATTTTATATATCCATACCATTATGGAATGCTTTCCATTCCATTCATATATATGGTTTTATAATATATCATGCCACTTACACATTTACGGGATATCACTTATCCTACCATTATTACTCATTAACAATATTACAATAGGGAATTATACTTTCCCTATTAATTCATAAAATGAAAACAGATCAATATAACATACTATCAAATCTTAACATGGGATATACTCATCCCCTCTATATTTTTTTCCATACACATTTGGGATATTCTTTATCCCTTTCATATAGACATCCATATACAAGAATAAGCATATTGTAGGATACTCTTTATCCCCATTACTCACATGATCATATCACATTCAAAATACCATGTATTTCAATTCTAAGGGATACTTACTATCCTAATAGTCATACATTGACCAAGATCCATAAACATTAGTCTTTAACCAAACATGGGATAACTACTATCCCTCATCCAAAACATACATGCTCGAAGCAAACATGGGATAATCACTATCCCTATCTATACATTCGAATCACAAAGGGGGCCGCCTACTTACCTTAGGCCTTTCTCTCCAAACCACTTTCCTTTAGCTTTGTCTTTTCATCCTTCTCAAATTATCCTGTACAAGGCAACAATGTCATTCATAATCATGTATCCCATGCATCACATTATATTAATATTCCCTTCTCAGCCAATCTCAGGCTATGTTTATTGAACATATGATAAACTCTAGTTAACTTAAGATTTCTCTACAATTTTCCCAACAAACCTACTTTCTTGACATATTTATCTAGCATTTTACATGATTAATATTTAAACAATAGGTAAAAAACTCAATTAAGCATTAAATCTACTCAATTTATGGTTTACACAACCCATTCACAAGAATCCTCTTTAAACCCTACTAGGGTATAGCCCACAACTCGATTCCACTAGTTCAATTCAATTCATACAAGCCTTAAAATATCATAATCATGCATTTAATCATTTATCCTATGATAATTTCAACAAAAATTACAAAATTTCCTAATTTTACTATTCATCAAAACCCTAGCTTAGCAATTTTCATAATTTCTCATGTTAAATCAGCATAATCATTGTATTAAATCATTCCCCTATGAATTTATAACCACATACATCAATTTTAGAACAAAAAATCCACCATTTTCCAATACCCTAAAAATCAAAAATTTGAGATTTGGGTTGGGGATCGAACTTATCTTTGCTTTCAATCATAGTCGTCCTCCCCAAACAAATGACCAAGCTCCCAACTCCCTATTGCTCCTTCCATTTTATGGAAATCCAACTTTTCTTTCATTTTCTTCAATTTTTCATGGTTTGAATAGGTGAAAGCTAGGTTTAAACAAAAGATCACAGTTTTTCTTGCTAGGCAAGATGATTTCTTATCTAAAATAGTTAGAAATCATGTATAACAGGGCTAGGGCTAAAGGGGAGAAGAAATGGAATGGACCAGAGAAGAAATGGGAAGAAATTCTATCAAAAATTTGATTATCCCACACTTAAAGCCGACCCATGCCTCAGATTGGAATTCGCTGCCTAGATCGCCTTTGCCCCTCTGTCTCGACACCACAACATCAAAATCCATGCCGTGGCTTGGAAAATTCTGCCATGCCCTACTGCCTTCACTTCAATCTGAAGCCGCGATGTCCTTTTCCAAGCCGTGGTGTCAAATTTTCTGTCCCATTTTCACCCTATTTTCCTTCCTTTTTCTATGTATTTTCCTATTCCTTTTTATTTCACATTATTTTCCTATATACTAATGGTATAAATTTCATAAATTTAAACCCAAATTGCCTAGAAATCAAATCAAATTTTTAATTGCATCCACTTGAAATTCACACAAACATACTTATACTTGCATAGTTTCAATTCAAACTAAATTTCATCATTCATCAACACCTCACTATCAAAATAAACACCACAGGTGTTAAAGATCACCCTCCTTACCAAATGTTTTGACCTTGAAACTTTTAGTATCGACTTATACTCATAAAGAACTATATAAACTTCCCAAACATGGGAATCATACTGTCATGACATATAGTCGCACATGAATACATATATATCACATCTTCATATATGTTTTCCATCATAGCACAAACACGTATTTGAAATCCTTACATTACCTTATCATTAGGTAGTCTCATTCATACTATTGTCATGATCAATATCAACTTAGCCTTATAAGGCTTAATCAATTTTACTCACTACATATTACATAGATTGACTATGCCATGACATATCTGTGCCATTATAGCACATCCATATCTCATAACGTTATGATATATCGCCATCATGTTGTCTAGTCATTTTCATTCAATACAATGACATTATGCACATAATACAATAATTTTACAATACACTACATAAACACAATGCAATTTAAAAGCACCCAGAACTAATTATCAATTTAGGCTAATTCTAAGCCATAATATCCTGGCCACACCAGTCATCTACCTCTGTAAGACACAAGCACCAGAGGTCTTTGCCATCACAGGTGGTATCACATCTACCTCTGCTAGGCACGAGCACCAAAGGCCTTCACCATCATGGGCAGCATCACATCTACCTCTGCCAAACATAGGCACTAGAGGTCTTTGCCATCATAGGCGGAATTCAGCACTGGTAGTTTTTACGAGCTTACCACTAACTCATAATATGCTAGTGGTTTTCATGAGCTGACCACCAACTCACTGGTTTCCAAGCTTACCAACAAACTTATAAAATGGTGGTTTTCACGAGCTTACCACCAACTCTCATTACTTAATCATACAATATAATCACTTATCATTTCCATCCACACATCCGATTTCACATATGTCATAATTCACAACAATGCATCATTCATAATAGTTCAAGCTCATATCCAAATACAATGTCAGACATATGGGGGAATACATGATTTCATCAATATCATTATAAATCAACACTACTCAAATAAATCATGACAACATTCATTATTCATCAACACAATCATGGCAAACATGCCAATTTATTCAATCAACATATCAATTACATTAATGCCATTTGGGCATTACAGTCATAACAATTTCATCCTAGCATTTTCAATCAGCATCATACATAATCATACACCATGTCATCCTGACATTACAATTAATGACATCAATGCCATCTCGGCATTATAATCAATCATATCATTCAAAACATAGAATTGCTCAAATACATATAACAATTCATTTAAATAGAATAACATATAAAAATAATTATTAATAGCATTTAGTCAGAGTATGATTCCATATTTAGAACACAAACATCAAATAAATGTGCCATTAATACATTCGTACACCCCCACCATAAAGTTGACCCATAACATTCATCTTGTTATTTTTTAGTAATTTGGAATAGCTTCGGTATATTAATCATAATGTTCTCATACAACATCAGAATTAAGTGATTTGTCTTCCATTGGATAGTTAATTTTATGACCTACAACTCTCATGTTGGACATATTTTCAAATCGGTCCATTATCTATGTCCAAATTTAATCACAATAAATTCTTTTTTCAAATTTAGCTTTTACACTTATGAAAAATCACCATAGACCCATTTTATATAAAACACTTCAAATCTCCTAATAATCACTTCTCACACATCCCATACATTAAATAAGACTTTTTTATACTATTTACCACTTTATTTGAAGTCAATTTCTAAAAATCACTTGTTCAGTTGTTTTTAACCAAATTTCTCTGCATTTTTCTCCTATAATGACTTCACATTCCAATTTTATTCTTAAATGCATCCAAGTCTTAAACCTAGATTCCCCACACATCACATACATGAAACAAAATATTTTCATGCTATTTTCCATCTCATTTGAGGTCAATTATCAAAAATCACCTATTCAGTTCATTTTAACTGAATTTTCTATCATAAGTAACTTCACACACCATTTTCATTCCGAGTTACATCCAAAACTCAAACTAATATTTCACACACATTATACTACACATAAAAACAATCTTAAGCCATTCACACTAATCATAGATATGTCTTTTTCCCAAATTCACCATTTCAGTTCTTTTTGTGGAATATTCAAATCAATGATTTAAAATTGAAAGATTATCTCTAAAGTTCAATTTAAAACCCCATACATGTCACATTTTGCCTAATAAGCATGTTTCATTTGTTGTTAAAGTCATATACATGACTTAACTCAAAATCACTACTTGGGTCAATTTCACTTAAAACTACTATTGAAGTCATTCTCTTTGTTCAATTTAGTTTTCCATAACAAATTTCTTTATAAAGCACTGTGTATCACCTAAATTCCTCCCTTTACTGGAATGCAAAAAAATTCCCACAAATTTCAACACCACAGGTGTTACATTCTCCCCTCCTTACAAAAAATTTTGTATTCAAAACTTCTAGTGTTATTTGATTCTTATTATTTTCTTAAGTTTGCTAATTAATATACACAAACATATCTTGGTAATATTCATATTCCATTACTCATAACTCATATCAGCCTTTCCTTAGAACTTTCATCATATGGGATTCACAATGACACTACCACTATAATATTCACATTACTTTGAACTTAATTATCAATGACACTATCAACCAATATCATCATCATAGGAGCAAGCAACACATAACAAGATAAGTACCAACTTCAAATGTAGTTTCTTTATTACTTTATTCTGTTCAAATGGGGTCATTGAAAAGTACATTATCATACAATTTCTAAAATAATATACCCAATAAATTAGCCCATTTGCCTACTACCAACAATACTCTGCTTGGGAGGCCAAATCAAAGTGGACTCAGCCACAAATAAAGTGGTCTAAACCACAATCAAGTGGCAACCACATCCAAACCAAGTGGTCTAAACCATAATCAAGTGGTAACCACAATCAAACCAAGTGGACTCAACTCCCTTACAACTCAGTGTATTCTGGTCTGTCCCTACAATCCGACTACAAATGTTATGGAATCATTGACCACATGGTATCCTGCCTTCATTGCAACTCAGATATCATAAGTTTTCCATCTACATTCATGAAATAAGCAAAGGAGTCCACATACAATGTGCTGATCAGGCCGCTTTGCCATGAAAGGTGGCATCAAACAAACAAAGCCCGAAGAAGGGCAGGATCCCAAACATCCAAAGTAACCAACCCGGTAGGTATCCAAACCTCAAATATACAATGATCAAATTCTAGTAGGCATCCAAACTTTAAACATATATCAATCCAATCCAAGAGGCATACAAATCCGAGCATGAACCTCAATCATGCATCCAAGCCTCAAACAAATAGCCAATGTCCAAATACTAATCACATAATCATATATACAACCAAGTCTAGAAAATAACCAAACCCAGGCATACCATAGTCAAATAACCAAATGTTCAAAACTTAATCAAATATCAATAAGAAAAATATCTAAACTCAATCAAATAAGCAAATGTCTAATCTTTATCCAATACTACATAAGTAATTTGGCTCAAATCTTAGTCAAATGACCAAACTCAAACTAAATCTTCACAATATCCAATCCTCTGTGCCATCCTGACAACATACAAATCTTGAATCCTTCACTATTGTACAAACTCAAATGCTGCATGGGGCACATCATATCATAAAACATTACAATTACACTAAATTTTCATTCATTATATAACTTATTCAATATATCAATCCATTCCCAAAACAAATATCTAAATTCAATTATATAACAATTATATTCTAACTACTATCCAAATCCCAACATGCATTCCCATTCCATACATTAAACCAATTTACAAAGTGCTTTTCATAGCATAACTTTCAACTATATTTATGATGGAATGAAAAGTAAAGTAACATCAACAATTTTAAATTCAATATTTCTCATAAAATCAAACAATTGAGATAGTCACTATTACTTACAATTGTCTCATGGAATCAAGCAAATGGGATAATTATTATCCCTTAACTAATTCATTCAATTCAATTACTCACAAGTAAAGTTATTCAACTATATATAAATATGTTGTTTCTCATAAGTAAAATCCATCAAGGATTCCTCAAATTCCAAACATACTATTCCTTACAAAAATCTTTTAATTTTGTGCTAAACACATATTTTAACAAACAAATATATTGCTATAGCATGTCATATTTAATTAAAACAATCAAATAACCAGCAAGGTTTGTACAACCTTTTAATCCAAGCTCTTTCTGTCCAAAATAGTGATAGTATTTTGATCATAAACTTTGCATCTGATGTCCAAATGATCTAATTTATAACGCATTAGAAAGATAACTTCAAGGGATACAACTTTTATGTTAACAATGTTTTCCAAATAAGCCCAAAAACATGTTAAAACGTTCTATAAAGGTGACCCATAACATTCATCTTGTTATTATTTTTCAGTTATTTGGAATAGCTTCGGTATATTAATTATAACTTTCTCATAAGACATCATAATTAAGTGATTTTTCTTCAATTGGATAGATAATTTCATGACTACAACTTTCATATTGAACACATTTTCAAATTAGTCCATTATCTATGTCCAAATTTAATCACTATAAACCCTTTTTCCAAATTCAGCTTTTACACTTATGAAAAATCACCATAGCACCATTTTATATAAAATACTTCAAATCTCCCAATAATCACTTCTCACACATCACATACATGAAATAAGACTTGTTTATGTTATTTACCACTTTATTTGAAGTCAATTGTTGAGAATCATCTATTCATCAGTTCATTTTAACTGAATTTTCTATCATAAGTAACTCCATATGCCATTTTCATTCCAAGTTACATCCAAAAATCAAACTAATATTTCACGCATATTATACTACACATAATAACTATATTAGGCCATTCACATTGATCATAGATACACTTTTCCTAAATTCACCATTTCAGTTCTTTTTGCAGAGCATTCAACTCAATGATTCAAAATTGAAATAGTGTCTCTAAAGTTCAATTTAAAATCTCATACATGTCACATTATGCCTAATAAGCATGTTTCATTAGCTTCTAAAGTCATATACATGACTTAACTCAAAATCACTACATGGGTCAATTTCACTCAAAACTACTACTGAAGCCATTCTTTGTATTCAATTTTGTTTTTCATAACAAATTTCATTATAAAACATTATGTGTCACCTGAATTCCTCACTTTACTAGAATGTAAAAAATTTTCCTCAAATTTCAACACCGTAGTTGTTACAACTTCCATTGTGATTGTCTAAAAAAATCACCCATTGTAGTCACCTGCTCAATAGGTTCTTCTTGAAGAGTTGGGCACATATCAGTTGAATGCCCTACCATTGAACAAATTCCACAAGCCTTCATTGTTTGCATGTTTCCTATAGCCAATTGATGAACAAGAGAAGTTAGACCTGCAATTTGTTGTTCAAGGGATAAAACACTTACCTCATTAATTGGCTTGGATAGAGAATCAAGCCTATTGCCAAATTATTGTGAGTTGGCTGCCATGTTTGCAATCAAATTCCTTGCAGCTTCAGGAAGGAGACCCTCCATCATGCTCCTTTTAGAGGGAAGAAGACCCTCATAGAAATATTGGATGAGTAACTACTCATTATTCGATGATGGGGCCAACATGCATATAATTTCTTGAAACGCTCCCATATTCATATAGGGATTCTCCACTATGCTGTCTAATAGCACAAATTTCCTTCCTGATATTGGCCACCCTTGAAGTTAGGAAATATTTTTCCAAAAATAATCTCTTCATCTCATTTCATGTTGTGATGCTCCTAGATGGTAGATAGTAAAGTGGGCAAGAGATGAATTAGTTAAGATTTTAATTCAAAATTAATAGTAGCATCTAAACTAGGACATGTTATGCATAAGGGTTGTTGATCCAAATCAGGTGTGACAAGCTCTTTCAAAGTTCAAGTTCCAGCCATGATTTCCTCATTTTCAAAATTTCTTCGAGTTTCACTACTTAACTTGTGTAAAGTTCTTTCAATTCTGGTTCATACTATAAATTAGCTTGATTAGAAGATCGAGTTGCAGTTATAAATAATTAAGGAAAATCTAATGAATCCTAAAAATAAATAATAAAAATAAAAATAAATAGAAAAATCACAAAAGCATAAAAATCAACTAGAATACCTCCCTGGCAACAACGCCAAAAATTTATTGTGCTATCATAGGTAACCAAATTTAGAACCTTACTCTAATTAAATTACCTATACTAATATGAATAATGGTTCATCCCATGAGGAGTATCTAGCTTAATTTTATACAAAGTGAACAAGAATAGGAATTTTGAGTGTAATAAAAACAATGTTATAAAAGAAATCATCAGGGAAGAAATCCTTGGTTCAAGTTAACATCCATCGTCAAAATCTCATAACTGATCATTGATGTAATTATAAATCAAATCATATGTTGAATATTCACCATTGAAATTGTTTTTCTTATCTCTCCTTCAACATAGTTAATTAGAAACACGCGATCCAATTAACACCAACTACTAAACAACCCCAGACACATACTAAAGATTTAATTTAATAGAATGCTTAATATTTGTATAGATTGATGAAGCCAAACAATAAAGCACAAGTAGTTGTATTTAATTTAGTTAAATATTCTTCATAAGATTTAATAATTGCAACAGCAGCAAATTATTAAACCCTAGTTGCTTTATGGATTAGAAGGATCAAATGATTACGAAGTTAATATCTAATCTAGGAAGAGATTGCAAGGAATAATAAACTAGTAGATTTTTTAGCAATTAAACATAACAATCATAATCATGAATAAAGAGGAACATTGAATACTCAAAGTATAAATTAAACAATTAAAACAAATTAGATCTCACAATATATAGATTCTGAGGCTTCTGTCTCCTTAAACCAAGAATAAAAGTTTAGCCACACAGGGCCATGAAATCATAAAGAAAATAAAATAAAAGAGAGAAGAGAGAAGATTCTCTATTGAAAGCTGTCAAGAAGTCCTCTCCAAATGCTAGTAAAAGAACCCTTAAGTGCTAGGAAGGAAAACTGCCTAAAAACTTCCCAAATAGCTTAAAAATAGGAATTTTGCATAATTGAAATGCAATTCAAAATATTGTGGACATATGCCGGCATTGTCGGCACCACTTTGTTGGACAGGCAAGGCAGGATGAGTGAACATGGGCGCCAACAGCTTCGGTTTGCTATTCATCAGATATGTGTTCATTGTTTTGACTATAACTTCATCATTTCAACTTTAAATCTCATGATTCTTATTGTATTGGTCAGATAACTTTTATATCTACAACTTTTATGTTGATTAAAATTTCTAAATCATCTTATAAATATGGAAAATTTGGTACACAAGTGATATCATATGTAATCTTCAACTCCTTTTTGACATGTTTTGATACTTTCTCCACTTAGTTGTCCTTGATGTAGTCTTTATCTCTTACAACTCCAAACATAAAAGGTGTAAAAAATTTTCTTTTATTTTAATAACATCTTTAATCAATCAGAGGTTGGATGAGAGAGTTATGCCCAAAATATAGAGTGATGCTGAAATTGTCCAAAATCCTTCAATTGACTTCTTTTTGTACTTAATCACTCCATTTGTCTCCTAATTCAAAATACAAGAATAAAGAGTATTAGAAACCAAATAAGTATAAAATTCTAAGTATTAAGGGAATTAAATATGACATTTTGCATTCTTATCAAAAGGGATGGTGCATGTATAACTTAGAAAATCCTTGATAAAAATGGAAAAATCATTTCGGCCATAGGAGTGTATAGTATTTTATAATGAATGAGAAATAAATACAATGGAAGAAGTGGATAGAAAATAAGGTAGACAGGTTGTATGTGCACTTGTTAAAGTGCATCAACAAAGTACCATGGGGAGTGGAGCTTGAAATGCTCTACCAGCCCCTATTTCTAGTTCAAACTATTCTAGCCCTCTCCCCTTGCTGCCCAACCTCTAGAAATTGTTTCTTCTCACAAAATTCAATGTCGAGGCACTAGGGAATTGATATCAAGTAGTGTTGTAGTGATTCAGCTTGAAGAAAACATTCTATGATGCTGATTTCGACGTTAGGAGTTGCAGAGAATTCAAGGTTTTTGCATTAGAGTGAGAAATTATGGATTCTAATTAGAGTGAATTGGCAATTAAGCTATTTTTATTATTAATTAATTTTTTCTGTTAAATGGATTATTTGAATCCTAGTTATAAAGTTGGATTTCATTATTATGAGGTTGGAAATTAGGGAAAACATGAATTTAGTAGTGAATTGGAGTGTAGATTTCAGTAAGAAGTTAGTTCAAATATGTTTTTATGCAATTTGGGATAAAAGTCCCAACTTGTGAATAACAAGCATACCGAAATTGGAAAACTGCACTATAGAATTTGATGAAATGACGCTAAGGGTAGCACAAAATGATTAACTTTGGTTAGTGATTCCATGATCACATCTTAATTAAATTATAGCTAACTAATTAGTAAAATCCTAACCAGGGTTGTGTTAGAAATTTAGAGTGAAATTTAAAGTCGTTACCAAACACAACATGCAATTAAATGATCATGAGATCTATGTTTCAATGTAGGACTTCTGACTTGTGACGCAAATCTTTGAAATACAAGGTTTATAGTTAAAGAAAAGTGTGGGAATTAAGTATAACATAAGCAGGCTCTCTTCTTATAGTTAACGAAAAGTGTGGGAATTAAGTATAATGTAAGCAGGCATTCTTTCTTATGTAATTGTGTTGAATTTTGGGATAATGCATAATTAGTATTGTTCTATTGTTCCTTTGTATTGTGAGTTGATTTTAGGTAAAGTTATTATCTTATGCCTTGGATTTGTTTAAACCCGTTAAATTGGGTAATGGAAGTTGGGAAATAAAGAGAATTATGTATTGATGAAGGAAATGAATGTCATTGAGGACTTAAGTTAGTGTATGATGAGTATTATGAGTTTCATTAGAAGTTAGGAATATAATGTCTTATGTAAATGTGAATGGTACTATACGCATGATCATTTCATTAGATATGTGGGAATAATGGAAAAGAATCAAGGTTAAATAAGGTTGATTAAGAGGCAAGTAAGGTTATTAAATAAAGGAAACAAAGGAACACAAGAAATGGGTTAACAGGGTAAGCTTCCAAGCCAAACATTTGAGTAGCAGGGTCCATGCCGCGGCATGGAACCCAAAAAGTGTAAAGAAAGGGAGATAGCAGGGTCCTTGCTGTGGTATAGCATTTTCATGCCTTGGCACAGAACTTCCCTGCCATGGCATGGAATTCCCATCTCGCGTCATGAATTTGTTGTGAATAGTAATTTTCCCAATTTTTCTGAATTTTGCATGTTTTGTTGTAATATTGTTGATAAACATTAGAAATGAAATGAGATCACATGTTATGTTATGATAAACATTGAATGACATGGGAATATATTATTTAAGAAATTTAAGTTGGATGATTTAATTGAGCATTAAACTGAGTTAAGTAATTTGGTTAAGAATAGGAGGCCTGTCAAAATATTATTGATGCAAAATTGGGTTTGGTTGCCTGCCGAGATGGCTGATTTGATTATTTAGAAGACCACCCATAAAAGGATCTTTATTGTGATTCCACACATAATGGCGAAAAGGTTGAATCCAGCCTATTGTATGAGACTACTCTCCTTACTTAGTAAGTGTGGATGGAGAACTAGTAATCCCTAGGTCAGAATGAGGGGGAGATATCATGCCAATGATTATATTATCATGGGTCTCATAACATTGTAGCTGTGGTTGCAGGGAAAAACTAGAGCACACTGAAGTTGTAAGAAGACTGAGTACCCTTAGTATGTGGCTGAGGCCACTTGATATGTGGCTAAGTCCAGTTGATATGTGGCTAAGTCCACTTGATTGATAGCTCCTGGGCATGGTATTGATTGATAGAAAAGGGAAAATAAATGATATGCTGAGCAATTATGATTAGACTCTTAGCTAGACATTCTTATCAGTAGATATACATAATAGTAGTTTCAATTGCATGTGAAAGGTTGCTTCATAAGACATTCTATTGATTATTACTTGTTATTTCTTGCATGACTACTTACTGAGTTGCCCAGACTCACCCTGTTTATTACGAGGGGTTGGAGCTTAGGAGAGTGATAGACCCTGATGCTAAAAAATTCTTGACTTTTGATATATTTTTGAAATGTATTATAATGTACTTTATGAGTTATATCAAAAATGAAAATAAAGTGTAATGTGTAATTAATATGTTGTAATTAACATAGAGCTAAGATGTATAAATTAACTTGCATGTCATTACTTTAGTAGGGATGTCTATACCATTTCCTCACACTACCTTACAATGCGACTATGATTCTGGGCATTTGTGGGTATTTATAATTCTTGTATATAGGTTTAAGAGGGTAAGTTCTGGAGAGACTCTAGTCTTGGGTCCTCCTGTTATTGCCTTAGTAGCACCTCTGAAAGGTGGGGTGTTACAAACATAGCCACCACGGATATATGTATATTAAGGTCATATTCGTGCAACTTGAGCACTGTCACATTAACATATAATTTGTCATTTACTATGCCCTCTTTTTATCCCTCTAAAGCCTTCAAGAAACCTTACTTTCAATCCCCTTGAAGGCTCTCCCCAACAATAATTGCATTACGAGGGTTTTGGAGCGAAACGTCACAACATGCCCCTAAACATATCACAATGGTTTTGAAAGAAAACCACTCAAAATACACATGTACACTATAGCAGTGCCGCGGCGCAAGACTTGCTGGCCTCCCAATTCATCTTGTCATGAAGTGGCACTGCCATAACTTCACTTTCTGGAGTCACGGCTCCAAATCCTGCAACCCATTCTTGTCGTAATTGGCCAATCCACTTGGGCTTTCTTTTAACCATTCATATGGGTTTTCTAGGTCACATACACACCTTTTCTTAGTTTCATTTAGTATTTTATCATTAAAATACTTTCATATACCACATAATTTAATCATACCTCTTACAATTCATAAGGAATTGCATGAAATGGACATTCAAACAAGTTACTGTAACAAATAAGTCGAATTCACTCCACTTCTCAATGAATACTTAACCCAATGAAACACATATAGTTGAGCATCTAGAAAATACATAAATCTTTCATTTCAAATCACAAATCACAGTTCAAAAACCACACATGGAAATACCATAAGATACAATAATCAATCAGACCAATTAAGCATCTATAGCAAAATTTATATTTCAATGATTCCATCTCGAACCACTTGAAAAAAATAACTAAATTGAATTCTCAACACTACCTCATAAAAATATATAGCTTCTGCATTTTATTTTGAGATACACAATAAGAAACACATTCAAACATTCACATGCATTGCCCATATAAAATTTATGGGATACAACTATCCCCCTCCATTTTTACATTTTTGCATAACATAAAAGAAAAACCTACTAACCTTATAGAGACAATGACACTATTTGAGCTCCAATTCCACCACTTCCAACTAAGGTCCCACAAACCCTACACACATAACATATACTCCATTTGAGATAAGTTGTAACAACCCAGGCTCCAGGTACACTATTGTCCGCTTTGGCCACAGGCCGCACGGTTTTGTCCCGCTCACACGGGCCCGTCATGCACT
>JAYJMB010078166.1:0-22450 GCA_036873735.1 Pouteria campechiana
GACCTGGTTGCTTGTGTGGCCGCGCGCCATCGTCGCAGGTTGCTGCTACGGTTGGCAGCGAGACGCCGCTGCCCGCACCGCCTGTTGCCGTCGATCTGTTCCAACTGGTTACCGCTCGTTGCTTTGCCGTCGGCCTCCGTCATCCCGCCGCTCAGTCGTCGTTACCGCTCATGGTCGGATGCCCTGTTCGTGGCTGCCACGGAACAGGGCAGCCGATCCCATTGCCCATGTAACGTCAACAACGATGCTGTGTGTGTCCGTTCCGGGTCTCGGCTGGTCGGACGGTCGATCGGATCCGGCCAAGTGACCGGAATCAGTTTTACCGCACCGGACCTCCAGTTTGGTGGCGGGAGATGGGTTGTCGATGCCGGACGGGTTCCTTATGCTGGCCGCCAAAAGGGCGTGCGGTCTCACCGGCCGACGGCCAAAAGTCTGATCGGGTCCGTTCATCGGGATCCTTGCATCACGCCGATGTTTTTGAGGTCCCCTCCCACATCGTGCGGCCGACCCGCTGGCCGGAAATGAGCGGCGGCTCACTGGCGTCCGCTGCTTGCATTACTGCCGGCGGTGGGACACCGCTATCGCTGGTCTACTGCTGCGCCACTGCCATTCGTGAGTTGTGTCGCTGCCAAGGCTGTCGCCGGCGATGTTACCTGGCGCCGACGCCGCTACCGGCATTTCCATCGGAAGCCCTATTCGTGGCTGCCACAAAACAGGGACGTCACACTGCCTGCTTCCGTTGGGTTGATCGCTGGCCGACGCCGTCCGCTCCGCCGGACAGTGACCTGGCTGCGCTCGTCCACATCAGCCGAAGTGGTGTTGTCCACCCCGCCGGACAGCAACATGGCCACGTTCGTCCGCATCAGCCGAAGTGGTGCTGTCTGCTGGTGGGCTGCACTAACGAGGCATCATCTTCTCGTTTGTCAGCATGGCTAGTGACGTCACAACGACGATGATGTAGCAAGGGCCCGCTGACCGGAGTGCCCACCACTCGCGTTTGCGCCACTGCAGTTCATTTAGTGTACCAACATAACAATACTTTAGACATGCTAAAGTACGTGTGCAACACAGGTCAGATGTGCTGAAGCATGAAGCTAAGATGCTAAAGGATTAATGCTACTTCAAACATGCTGAAACATGCCTAGAATGCGTCATGAAAGATAGAAGCTACAAAAGTTCAAAAAATGGCTAAATCTTGAACTTCATGTTACGAAGGCTAATTTTGTTGGTCCTGTGTAAATGATAGCTCAAGAGAGGAGAGGTTAATTGAGCATATAAAAATTATGGCTAAATAAAAATTAATAATTTAAACAAAAGTAGTGATGCAACACATATGTAATTTCCATATATGTTTGTTTGATCATCCTGACTGCTTCACTTTCAAATTCAACTTCTCTTAACCATTCTTGTTTTAGCTAGGTTATCATATGTGTGTAATGATGTGAGTGATAATGTTATGCTTAATGAAGTAATAAAGAATAAAATAAATAAACCAACACACACACACACACGAACCATACAATTTTTATAGTGGTTCGAGAATCCTGTCCCTACATCCACTCTTCCAAGGGCACATACTCATTGTACCTTAGGTTCTACTATATCTCATATAATGAAAGTACACTAGTGCTCCCAGCACTCTTCTGGATTCCAGCTCTAGATGGCATGAGTAATGTTCCCAATACTCTTCTGGATTCCAGCTCTAGGGGGCATAAACATAATGTTCCCAACACTCTTTTAGTTTCACGAGCTCATAAAAAAACTCACTAGTTTCAAATATCATAACAAACTTATTGGTTTTTCAAAGCTCACCAATAACTCATACAATGTAGTTTTCTTGAGCTCACCACCAACTCACATAGCTGATTAATAACACTCATTTTGCACATTACATTGCCTCTTTTGCTAGGCTAATTTGTACATATTTTGAGCATATATAAAATAATCTTTTATTGAAGCTCATTAGATATCAATACTCTAGATGTATGATTAAGATAAAACTTTTAGGCTCATTGTCTATCAATGCAATGGAGATTGATTATCTAGGAGGAAGCATAGTCTGAGAGATGTTACTTGATTAAGCTCAGTTCTGATTTTTCTCTTAGCTTCCTCAACCTTCTTCAATGACACTGCACTACCTTTATATTACTTCAGACATTTTTGCCCATTGAAGGTAGTTGGTTTTCTTTTGAATATTGAAGATTGTTATGATTTCTCCCATTGAAAAGCTATCTTCTTGAGAAACTCATTTGCAGCTAGAAAGCTTGTAGTGCTACTCTTGAAGAAGTTGCCTTTTTGGTTTAAGCAAATACTGGATAAAGACTTTTTTGCTTAACTGACTCTTTTATTATTTTGGAAAGACACTCATTAAGCCTAAAGGGATGTAGCCTCTAAAAGTTGCGACCTTTATTAGAATGTAGACTACTTTCCTCTGAATTTCTTTCCATCTTCAGCTAAGCTCGATTTGTCTAGTCTGCTTAATAGAATCTACTTTGAATAGGGTTTTGACCAGAGAGTGTAGTCAGCGATGTTTGATATAGGTGACTTCTATTCCTCATGATATGTCATATTTTATCTGAGGACTTGTCTGATTGAGTCTTGGATTTGTCTCTTATAAGTAACAGGCAATGTGACTTTGAGTAGATCCACATAATAGACAACTTCATCTTTATAATTTTGTCAAAGATCGTTGCAGCATTTTGCTTCATCTTCTAGCTTGTCTGTTGTAAGTAACAGATGAATTATAGAACTGCAAATAAATTATAGAAATGCAGATGAAGTTCTTCTTTTTTACTACTCATCAGACGATGTTTTCTTTGCAAACGAAGTTTCTTTCATCAGGCGAGGTAGCTTTGTTTATTGTAAGTGATAGACAATCTTTGTAGCGCAGATAAGGCTTCTTCACAGCAGACGAAGTGACTTTCACCAGATGAACTTTTCTTTTCTTCAACCAAAGTGGCTTTGTCTGTTGTAAGTAGCAGACAATTCTTCTTGCTAGACAAGGCTCCTTTCCTGATAGATGAGATAACTTTGTCTGTTGTTTGTCTATTGAAATCTTATAGACAAATTTGTAGGTTGTAGACAAAGTCTTCCAAGTGGTTTGTCTGTTGGTTTATTTATTGTAAGTGATAGATAATGTTGTGGTATGCAAACGAATCCTCGTCTTATTCATTCATATGATGGGTTATCTGTTAGAAGTAACAGACAACTTGTTGAGCCATATATGACTTGTTTCTTCAGTGGTTGTCTAATGGTTTATCTGTTGCAAGTTGTAGACAACTCTTGTAGATGAAAATGGTAGACAAAGTTGTAGAGGATTGCAGACAAGTTCCTTGATCTTCTTCAATTTCAGATAGACTTTATGTGAAGACAAATGCTTGGATAATTTGGCTTCACTTTAGTTCTTCATCTATCCGATTTCTACTCCATTTCATCTCTGCTTCTGCAAACTAAATTCATCTTTGTGTTGCTGATAAGTGTTAATTATAAGTAGTTTCTCTGACTTGTACATGGAATAATTTGTCAGAATCTTTCTCAGACATATGCTCTTAGATACTAACTTTTTCTATAAAAGATTTATCTAATAACTCATTGAGGCTTGAACTTCATAGCTGCAGATATACTTGATGACTTCTTTTTAATATTTTAATATCATTCTTTTTGAGCATTCTTATCTTCTTTTTTATCAGTGGATTTTGCTCACTGATGTTTTCCTTCGGTATGTTGTGTACTATATTTGAGTTACTTCCTTATATATTTATCTCTGTATCTACAATGCTTGGGAATTCAACTGTCAGTACCACAAATGTTCACTCATATATTTTTGCTCATCATCAAAACTTGATGTTTGCCATATTCACCTTTTAGTTTAACATTATCCCCCTTTTTGATGCTGACAAAACATTTGAATGAAATACCTTTCAAGAGAGCAAAAATATTCATAAGTGTTAATACACATGAGATCTACGCATAGATAAATGTATTATGGCTCCCCCTGACTTAGCGCATAGTTTGCTTATTTAACTTCTCCTAACTTAGTTTGTTATTTTTAATTTTGGCATATGTGGCTTGGCTCCCCCTGAGTAGGTGCGCCAGTTTTTACTAAAGTTGCACTATATTTCTCCCCCCTTTTTGTCATAATCAAAAGATAAGTTCTTAAAGGAAAATGAATATTTGACATTATGAATGATGATTATCAAAAAGAATATGTGAAAAAATAATTTCATTGATGTAAGAATGATGCTGTGTATGACAAAATACATCAGCCCATAGTTTTGAAGTGACTTCATTTTTTTGATGGGAGTTTTACATTAAGGGCCTTTGGTACACGATGGATAATTTTAATTTGCCTAATATAGTCAGGATCCTTCAATATTGGATGAGGAAGAAGTAGTCCTTGATCTTGTGTTTCCTTGTTGGCAGCTATTCATCTTTCAAAAATGACCTGAGTCAGCATGAGAGGATCTACAACTATTTTAAGATGGTTAATGAGTTTGATGCTTGCTCTATAGTTATCGTCTAATAGCTCTGGATATGAAGGAGGCTTTCCATGATGAATTGCTATAGTATTTGCATCTATTCTATATCTAAAAGTGGCATGTGTTATAGAGATTGAGCTGGGGGGAAGAGATGTAGATTCAGCTCCTTGAGTATCGCGTGTTGAGGGCCTGGAGATTGAGACTTTGATCCTTGCAGAAGGTTGAGCACTAGAAGGAGGTTGATGAGTGGTAGAAGGGAATGGTTCAATGACAGAGAGAGCGCAAGTGTTGTAAAAGGATATGGTTCAATGACAGAGAGAGCGCAAGTGTTGTAAAAGGATATGGTTCAACAGAAGGAGAAGGTATTGTAGAAGAAGATGATTCAAAAGAAGTGTGAATTATAGAAAGAGAGGGTTCAACAAAAGGAATAGTATTTGGTGACGTTCAGGAGAATTCATTTAGTATTTTATCAATGATTTTATCTCCATTTGGAAGAGGTTTGGGTTTGAAAGTTTTGGTTGGACCCTTCATTATTATAACGCTGTCAAGATAATCTTGATTTTCAATGTTTGGAAAAGGAAGATCAAAGAGAGTGAAGGATTTAGTTTTTGATTGAAGAGTGAAGGCAACTATTTGATTTATTAATTGTCTGTGTTCAACTTCTTCTAGGGTCATTTTTAATTTTTGATTCTTAAGGATTGAAGAATTTTATTTTGGAAGTTTGGGTTGTGGGAAATGATATGTTTTAGATGATGATAGCATGTGTTCTTGTGGAGTAGGTGGACTGATGTTTGAAGGAGGGATAGATGATAGAAAGGTGATTGGAGATGGAAGGGTGGATTTTGGAATTTGAACAAGTTTGAATGAGGTGGATTGATTGATGACCTGTGGAGGTGAAGAAGGATTTTCTTAGGATGAATGCTTCTTTGAAATGGATTTTAAAGATTTAAAATTTTAACTTATTGGAATTGTCGACTTAGATATAGAAGACACGGAGTTAGACCTAAAATATTCTAGTAGAAGATTTGTGTGATTACTAGTAGATGGAGATTTGTGAGGTGTTTGATGTGGCGAGAGTGAAACAGGAGAGAAGTGAGGTGATTGATGAGATGAGGTAAGAGAGGAGTGAACTGAATGAAGAGATGGAGAGTTTGATTGAATGTCTCTAACTAGTGAGATAGGAGTTGGCTTCTTTTGACCTTTGATGGATTTCATTAAAGATAATAAGGTATCTATCTTTTTGTCCAATGAATCAATTCGGAGGGTTTGGGAGAAGATGGAGTTGGACTATGATGTGGAGACTCATGACCTTATGGAATGTATTGGACTACTGAAGGTGAGTGAGTAGGTCTGAAGGGAGATAAATTAGACTTATGATGTGGAGAGGGTTCTGTTATAGTTGCTGCTTCTCTTTCCAGTACTATTGTCTATTTTGTTGCATCTGTTGAAGGGTTTCCTCTCTTCCTTCCCTAATAGATCTCAACCTTTCTTCTTCTTCTTCTTCTTCTTCTTCTTCTTCTTCTCTCACCCTTTGTACTCTGTCTGTTTGCTCATGTTCCTCACTTCTTACTTCTTCTTCTTCTCTAATCCTTTCTAGTTGTCTTGCCCCTCTGGATTTTTCATTGGTTGTATCGCTTGATGGTATGGATATTCCCATACTCATCAGTGTTACTTCATCAATCATATCTGATATTTTGAATACCTTTGGGTCTTCATATGATAAATGCAGCTCTACCTTTCTCAATATTTGGGCCATTGCCATTCCATAGGGCAAAGGATGTCTTAGTGATGATTTGACTTGCAAGAGATGTTCATACATTATTTTGGCAAGATCCAACCTCTTCTTATACTTCAATGCCTAAAGAATCTTTGCATCTTTCTCGAAAACATTATCCCTACTTCCATCCTTAGGATAAATGTTGTTATTTAGGATAAGGTGAGCTAGCCTTAAATTTACATCCAGTTGTTTGGGAATTAGATTCTTTACATTGTCACCAATGGGCGTTCCCGTCAGTTGTGAGAACAATTCTCTTCTGGGTGCTAGCCACTGAAATGTCTGTCTTTCAATCAAGGGAAGATTCAAACATTCCCTAATATTATCAGGAGACAGATCTATCTCCTTGTCTCCAATCCATGATTTCTTAACCTTAGGGTTATAATTGTAGAAAAGTACTTTCACCATTATGGGATAGCTTTCATCTTTACGACTCATATGATTTTTCCATCCCTAAAAGCTTATCCATTAACAAACTTCCAACTTCATCTTCTCAAAGGTTTCGAAATCAATGGCTCTAGCCTTTACTACTTTTCTATTGACAAATTTATTCATGTAATCTTGGTAACTTTGTTCATCATTTCAGAAAGTTACCTCTAAAAATCCATTTTTTCATACTTCGCTTCTCCATGATGCATGCAGTTCCTCTAACTCCTTTTTGCTCCTTTTTCTTCTGGAGGTAGATGCTGGGGTCATCTTTGTAGCTCTTAAGTTTGCCATTTCCATTAGTTAAGGTTGTAGGGTTTTGATGTGGAAGATCTTGGGGGTTTTTGATAACGAGATGAGTAGAGAAAAATGGTGCTAAGAAGACAAGGAGTGGAGAGAAAAATAATGGGAATTTGAATCATCTTTTTCTCAGGAAGGACTTTGTCGCTTACAGTGAATGGGATAGCTGCATCTAATATGAGGTTAAATAAGGATTTATGTAATCAAACCTCGAGAGCATCAGAGAATTTGATGGCTTTAGACAATCCTACAAATAAAGTAAGGACTTCGTCTACTGGTAGATATGAGATAATGAGATTTTAATTTACTTTTGATTTGAGATAAGCATGATTGTTTGAGGAGATAGTATTGGTTCACTTATGATTATAGGTTTTTAATTTACAAAGATTTGAGTGATCAATCCTTTTTGACTTTATATAATGTGTACGAAAAATATATAGTTTGGAGCATATATAGATGATTTAGAATAATATACTTTCAATTTTTTATAAGTAACTTAATGTGCATGACATTCAAGATGATATGATATTAATCAAGTAACATTCAGATCAAATATAAATTTCATAAAAATTTGCAAATTTAGATCAGAAGTTACCTCATTTTCTTGAACTATTAAGATATTGAGAAATGCTTACTTGTTTGTCTTTAGCTCCTCTGGATTCTCCTTAAATGCTTCTTTCGACTTCTCTTATCTTTGCAGCTCCTATATAGAATCGAATTGCTTGGGTCCTTTAGACCTTATTAGCTTTGTCACAAATAATTTCTCATACATTTTTAATAAGGCTACATATGAATATTCTATCAAGTTTAGTGGAAAATAGGAATTTCAAATTTTTAGAATCTATAACAGAATGTTAATGCATAAAAAATTGCAATTAACTTGTCCTTGAGTAGGAATGTTGTGGAACGATTTGGCCATAGGAATCTCTTCTTGAGTTAATTTTTGGTAGTTAAAATTAACTTGCGAAGCCTGCTCTGATACCATTTGTTGGTCCTATATAAATGATAGCTCAAGAGGGGAGGGGTGATTGAGCATATAAAAATTATGGCCAAATAAAAATTAATGATCTAAGCAAAAGTAGTGCATATATGTAATTTCTATATCTATTTGTTTGATCATCATGATTGCTTCACTTTCAAATTCAAGTTCTCTTAGCCATTATTGTTTCAGGCAGGTTATCGTGTGTGTGTGATGATGTGAGTGATAATATTATGCTTAATTAATTGATGAAGAATAAAACAAATAAACACACACACACACACACAAACCACGCAATTTTTATAATGGTTTGGGAACCTCATCCCTACATCCACTCTTCCAAAGGCACATACTCATTATGCTTGGGGTTCCACTATATCCCATATAATGGAATCTCACCACCAACTCACTTAGCTAACTGATAGCACTCATTTTGTATATTACATTGTCTTTATTGCTAGGCTGATTTGTACATATTTTGAGCACATATAAAATGATCTCTCATTGAAGCGCATTAGATATCAATACTCCAAATATATGATTAAGATAGAACTTTTAGGCTCATTGTCTATCAGCACAATGGAGATTGATTATCTAAGAGGAAGCGTAGTCTAAGAGATGTTATTTGATTAAGCTTTGTTCTAAATTTTCTCTGAGCTTCCTCAACCTTCTTCGTTGACACTACACTACCTTTATATTGCTTCGAAAATTTCCACCTATTGGAGGTGGTTGGCTTTCTTTTGAATGTTAAAAACCATTCTAATTTCTCCCATTGAAAAGCTGTCTTTTTGAGAAACTCATTTGTAGATAGAAAGCCTGTAGTGCCATTCTTGAAGAAGATGCCTTTCCGGTTTTAGCAAATACCAGATAATGACTTTTTTGCTTGACTAATTTTTTTATTATTTTGAAAAGATGCTCATTAAGCCTGAAGGGACGCAGCCTCTAAAAGTTGCAACCTTTATCAGAATGTAGACTGCTTTCTTTTGAATTTCTTTCTATCTTCAGCTAAGCTCAATTTGTCCAGTCTGCTTAATATAATTTGCTTTGAATAAGTTTTGACCGGAGAGTGCAGTCAGCGATGTTTGGTATAGGTGGCTTCTACTCCTCATGATATGTCATATTTTATTCGAGAACTTTGTTTAATCGAGTCTTGGATTTATCTCTTATAAGTAATAAACAAAGTGACTTTGAGTAGATCCACATAATAGACAACTTTGTCTTTGTAATTTTGTAAGAGATCGTTGCAGTATTTTGCTTGGTCTTCTAGTTTGTCTGTTGTAAGTAATAGATGAATTATAGAAGCGCGGATGAAGTTCTTCTTCTTTGTTTCTTATTAGATGATGTTTTCTTTACAGACGAAGTTTTTTTCATCAGGCTAGGTAGATTTGCCTATTGTAAGTGGCAGATGATCTTTGTGGCACAGATAAGACTTCTTCACAGCAGATGAAGTGACTTTCACCAGATGAAGTTTTCTTTTCATCAGCCGAAGTGGCTCTATCTATTTTAAGTAGCAGACGATTCTTCTTACTAGACAAGGCTTCTTCCTTGATAGATAAAATAACTTTATTTGTTGTTTATTTGTTGAAATCTTACAGACAAAGTTGCAGGCTGCAGACAGTCTTCTGAATGGTTCATCTATTGGTTTGTCTATCGTAAGTGATATATGAAGTTATTGCATGCAGACGAATCCTCTTCTTAGTCGTTCATATGATGGATTGTCTGTTAGAAGTAACAAACAACTTGTTGAGCCATAGATGAGTTGTTTTTTCTTCTAATGGTTTATCTATTGTAATTGGCATACAACTCCTGTAGATGAAAATGACAAACAAAGTTATTCTTCTCTTACTGTGCCGCTTCTACTTCATCTTCTATATTTTTTGTAGAGGATTGCAAACAAGTTTCTTGATCTTCTTCAATTTCAGATAGACTTTATGTGAAGATAAATGCTTGAATAATTTGGCTTCACTTTAGTTCTGCATCTATCTGATTTCAACTTCGTTTCATCTCTGCTTCTGCAAACTGAATTCATGTTGTGTTGTGAACAAGTGTTGAATATAAGCAGTTTATCTGACTTATCCATGGAACAATTTGTTTGAATTTTTCTTAGATACTGAATTTTTCTATAGAAGATTTATTTAATCACTCATTGAGGCTTGAACTTCATAGCTGCAGATATACTTGATGGCTTCTTTTCAATGTTTTAGTGACGTTCTTTATAAGCATTATTGTCTTGTTTTCTGTCAGTGGATCTTGCTTACTGATGTTTTTCTTTGTGTACACTATTTGCTATATTTGAGTTGCTTCCCCGTATATTTATATCTATATCTGCAATGGTTGGGAACACAACTGTTAGTACCATAAATATTTACTCATATATTGTTGCTTATCATCAAAACTTGGTTGTTTGCCATATACACTTTTTAGTTCAACAAGCTTAAAATGTGCTAAAATTTTACTTCAAATGTTCCCAAGCTAACATCAGAAGTGCTGAAGATCAATGGCGCATGACTAAATAATTCACAAAACTTTAGACATTCTAAAGAACTTCAAACATGTTGAAGCACTGTTCCAAAGGTGCCAGTTAGAGTCATTTGGAATGCAACATCTTCCATCACTTCAAACATGCTGAAGGTATATTTCAAACTGTCCAAAGCAGTGACGACCTCAAAGTTTCCAAAGAATCACTCATGACTATTCTCCGTCATTCCAGACATGCTGAAGTCTTTACTTCAAACGGTCTGAAGCCGTGGGAACACACTCAATGGTCAAAAATTTGAACGTTCCCTTGCATTTAATGATCGCCACCCACCACAACGGGAAGAATTCGAACTCTAATATTAAAAAAGTTAAAAGGACATTCCAATAGTTAGATAAGCGATCAAAGAGTATTGACTAAGAGTTAAAGTTTTCTTCCAACATCTTTCAACTCCACTACGCTACATTCTAAACTACATTCAAAGCACACTCTTCTGGAATATTCTCTAGAGTCTGAAATCCCTATGCTTTACTGTATTGTATTTATTACTTCTACATTTAATATTTGTACACTCAGCTTAAGTAAGAGGCACATACTTGTACACAATCGGCAAGCAAGGGGCTTGCTGATTCAAGTGTTGATTATAGCAAGTAGAGAGACTTGCTAGGTGATTGTAAAAGTTTGTTGGTGAGTTTTAAAAAATAATGTTTATAAGAGTTTGTTGGTGAGCTCGAAAAAATCGACAAGTGATTGGAAAAATCAACAAGTGTTAGTGGAACCTAAGTGCAGTAAAGAAATTGACTTAGAGGGTGGAGTAGGTATCAAATTGGGCTAAACCACTATAAAAATATCATTGTCTGTGTGCTGTGTGTTTTGCTTTCCATTCTTTTCATCATAGTAATTTTATTTGACCATAAATTTTAAAAGCTCAATTCACCCCCTCTCTTAAGCTACCATCTAATTGGGACCAACAAGATGATCTTCAGAGGTGCATCAAAGGTGTTTTAGAGGTGAAAGAATGATCATTGATATGTCAACATGCAAGAAAGAACACTTTGAGCATGAAAACCAACTTGAGACGGGCTGAAATGATGCTTTAGATGTTAAGAAGGGCAACTTTAGAAGTGTTCGACAACTTTAGAAGTGTCAAAGCACATAGATGAGTAGTTAAGAACTTTGCTTTGCTTCAAAGGTGTTAAAGCCTCACTTTAGATGTTCCCCACTAATATTAGAGGTGTTGAAGTTCAAAAGTGCACAACCAAGGGATCTACGCTGCTTCAGATGATTTGAAGTCTTACTTTAGATGTTTTAAAGCACTATTATAATGGTGCCAATTCAAGTTGTTTGCAAAGGAATGCAATTCGCAAACTTCCATCACTTCAGAAGTTTAGAAATGTTGCTTTAGATGCTCTAAAGCAACAATGACTCCAAAACATAGACAACTTCAGAATTTCCTAAGAAGCACCCATCCGCAAAGTTTTTCGTCATTCCAAATGTTCTAAAGTCTTTACTTTAGATGTTTTGAAATCATTGAAACACCACAATAGTCAGAAATTTCAAATGATTCGCTTGCATTTAATGAGCATCGCCCTCCGCAGTTGCTAGATTTTAAATTTCAATATAAAAGAAGTAAACGAAGGACATTCTAAGTGTTAGAAAGTAAGTTAATGAAATAAAAGAGCATTTATCCCAAGCATTAAGTTTTTCTTCCAAAGAGATTTCAACTCCACCTGCTCACCACTCTGAATCAAGTAGTTAACGCCATTACTTCAACAACTTTCTGGAGTTTGAAACATTTGTGTTTTATTATCTCGCATTCAATTTGTATAATCTACCTTAAGTCAGAGGCATTTATTTTGTACAATTTGTATTTCTACTTGTATCTCTCAAGGAAGGGGCTTGCAGTGTATGTTTGTTTGTTCCAACAATTATAATAGACTTTTTGGGAGATTGTTGAGTTACTGGTCAACTCTTGAGAAGCCAGTTGTAAAAGTTTGTTGGTGAGTTTGGAAAAACCAACAAGTGTATCTTTAATCACAGTGAACTGATCAAGTATAGTGCAACCTGAGTGCAGTAGAGAGATTGACTCAAAAAAGTGAAGTATATATTAGGGAAGGGTCGAACCACTATAAAAATATTATGCTCTAGTATATTGCATGATCTATCTCCTTTTTATCTCAACATAATACTTTTAATTTTGCCAAAATTTTTAAAGTTTAATTCATCTTCCCTCTTGAGCTATCATATGCAAGGGACCAACAAAAAAAAATGAGATATAAGTGTAATTTATATTCAAGATACAATGAACTCACAAATTCAACAAAAATAACACGAATATTTACACCTGTAAGCATCGAACAGATCCTCAAAGAAAATTAGGTTAATATATATATATATATAATCATGTAAGTAGAGATGAAATTGTATGAAATGTTATTGTGAATTCTTGTAATATCAAGAAAAAGAAAAAATAAGACACCTTAGCAAGAAAATTATAGAAAATATATAAGTTTTGTGGAAATTTGATGTCTTTTTGCAAAAGGCACCAAGACATCCTTACATAATACTAAACACCTCTTAAGTTTTAAAGATGCAATTCTTCATTTAAACAAACTAAGCGAAGTAATTTTTTTGTCAGTTAATTTAACTGATTTTAATTTAATTCGAACCTAGGTCTTCTATGCCAAAATCTTTCTATTTCACTACTATTTCAAATAATAATTTTTGAAAATTTTCATAATAAATAATAATAATAATTTATTTTTAAAATTTATTTATTTATTTTCTAGATAAAACCAACAATAAGGGCCCCTCGATGCATGAATGGATGAATATATAACAAATTATATTTTAAATATTGTATATAACTAAATAAGCGTAAAATAAATCATGGATCTCACTTCCGGCAGTTTGACTCCGTAGGAGGCTAGTGTGGGCGCTGCTTTCCTGCATGAATTGTGCACCGCTAATTTGTTCCGTTTCGGCTCCCCTTGTTAAGAATAGACGTGAAAACATTAAAAAAATATAATAAAAAAGTAAAAAAGAAAAAAGGTATAAAAGGATAAAAATAACCAGTGAAAACAAAATAAATAAATAAAATGTGTTAATCATCCGAGCTTGACCAGACCGGTCCACATGAATGCGCTTGATGAGCACGTATCCCCGATGCAATTATGCCGTATCTTATCAAGAAATAGTGGAGAATGAGTGGGTCGTTTCTTTAAGACTGCACTTTCCCTCCATCACCGCCTGTATGTTGCAGCGTCCGTCTCGTCCCGTTAGGGCGAACATGAGAATTATTTTAGTGATCGAAACCACGCAATCTTTCCTTTTATGTTGTAATCGTATGGTGAAAACAAGGTAATACATTTTTTTGAAAACGTCCAAAAATTACAAAAAAGGAATTCTAGTGAGAATCGTTTAATATAATTAAAAAAATGTTATGAAAATTTTTTAAGGATAAATCATATGTTGGCATTTTAAATATGAACGGTCTGGATTGAAGTTAGTGTAAATACAGTAACACTCATCTTAACATAAAACACATGCGTTGCGAGCTATTCCTTTCAATATTTTAAGGAAATGGGGGCGGGCACGACGCGTTATTTGTGAAGAAACAGGCGCCGTGAATGTAGGGATCGGCCGACAAGTCCGTTGGGTTGTTGGAAACCACCATTTTCTACGCGCTGTCACGGGCGCGGCCGTGGGCCATTCATATGATGTGTCTGTAGTCTTTACTCCCTACTTTCACGCTCACAACTACCAATTGGTTTTAAACAACATCTCTAAAAAGTAAAGTAAAAATCTATCAACGAATGTGGAAGCATTCATTGGTCATGTCATGATCTATTCACCCTCGCGTAGAGTACTTGAATTCACGACATGATAATCAGAAATAGCCTATTTGGATTGGCGTAGAGGGATATTACATTCTTAATCTAAATAAGGCAACTATTGCATCGACATTATCTTTTTAATTGTTATTTTAATTTTCTAATTATTTTCTCCGTTTTTACATCAATATCTTTAATTTTTCACCCATCATTTTTGTTTTTTTTAATCAATATCCCTCTTTTTCTATTTCAATCATTAGAACATCTTTTATCTAGTATTCATTATTTTATTTTAATTTTGTAGACTTCATTCTTGTTTACACTACACAAATTATTATTTTCATTGTACCCATTCAGATAGGCGTTAAATAATTGTAGCATGAGCCTTTAGTCTTGATGAGACAAATAATATATGTTTTTTTCATTTTTTTGTAACACACATGCTTTATTAACTTATTAATTTTGAACTGTTTTTTCTTTTCCTCAAAAGATAATAAAATATTAATATTTGTGGTTTATTTAGTCTAGTTATAAAATTTTAGTTGTTAGAAAGAAACGCTTTATGCAATATATATAGCTTTTGTAAGAAGTGTGATAAGTAAGAAGCTATTAAATGTTTGACCCCATAATTAAAAAATGCTTTTAGCATTATTTATATTTTTAGCAATAAAATGCTCAAAGGTACATAAGATTGTCAACATCTATATATATATATGTATATATATATATATGTATATAGATATATTTGGCTAGTCTTTCTAATATAGATATAGATATATCTGGTAGAAGACATAAAAATATATATTTGGCTAGTCTTTCTAATATTTAAGCTAAGTGTCTTATTGTGAATGAGAATGAACCCATGTTGTGGTACAAAAAGTTAGGACGTGACAACAAGAATCTGATTGAAAGACTATATAATAAGGATGTTATTGTTGGTTTACCAAAACTCAAATTTGACAATTAGTTGTGTGATGCTTGCATGAAAGGTAATCAAGTAAAAGTATTAGTTAAGTCAAACAAAGAAGTATACACAGCCAAACCCCTTCAATTATTATATATAGATCTAGTTGGACCAACAAGAATTAGAACTCTTGGAGGAAAACTGTAACAAGGACAAAAATGAGGAAGAAATAAAAAATGGAACAAACAATTTTCATTTTTATTGATTGTCCACAATTAATTACGCTTGCTATGTACATCAGAAAAATTATATGTTCACATCCCAGACCAGAAGTGGTTCTAGTTACATCTCCACAATGGGAGAAAACCCCTGATTAAAAGGAAAAGTATAATGCATCTTAGAAATCTAAAAATAAAACACACACTCTCTCTCAAAATAGATATTTGTTGTCTTTGGGATCGCCAAGCGCATTGCGATGACTTGATATTTAGGAGATCACCTCAAGTCAATGGGTGGATAGGATGACATGGTTCTAAACTGGGTTGCTAGACACTAGGTCAACTTAGAAAATGGGTGTTTTGATCCGATTGGTTTGTCTCGGGTAGAATCAAGACTAGATGATTTCTGTCATTTAGACTGTAAGAAACCATAGAGACAGTAGGTATTTTGTGACCCGATTGGCATATTCCGAAAGGACTCAGGATCGGGTGATCTCTGTTATATTTAGACTTGAAAGAAATCAGAAGAAAACAGGTGACCTAGGTTTGGTTCAGCCTTCTCTCATTGCCCATAAGAAGCTTAAGAAAAGTGGGCCAAGTTGACTAGGTTTAGCTTGGCTCTCTCAATTACCCATGAGAAGCTTAGGAAAAGTGGGCCAGGTTAATTGGGTTTAGCTCGGCTCTCTCAATTGTCCATGAGAAGCTTAGGAAGAGTGGGCTAGGTTGACTGGATTTAGTTGTTTTGATGAATAATATATGCTACGGTTTGACTTAGTGAGTCACGACTCAGTGACTTAGTGAGTCACGACTTAGACTTTGGGATAAGTCGATGAGTGGTGTTGCTAAGGTTTGACTGAGTGAGCCATGACTCAATGACTCAATGAGGCATGATCAGTGACTCGATCCTAGACTTAGACTTTTAAATGAGTTGACGAGTGGTGTTTTTCAATATCCCATGGAAAACTGTAAGTGGGCTTTCTCTACCATTTATACTGTGAGAAATCGAAGATCTAGGTTACATGAATTAAGCTTAATTACACTTTGAGTTAATTAAGCCTAATCATGATTAACACTAATGATAGTGATTAATGTTAATGATAGTTCTTAGTTAATTTAAGACAATGTCATTAATTTCCTAATTTATGGGGGCAATTACGTGGTTTAATCAGGGTTTAAACAGGTTTTAATGTGTTTAAAAATCTAATTCAGCATTATCCTGTTGTCCATTGGCCATATGGGACCCATCATTACCACAGCATGGGTAGGACCCATGTGTGTACCATGGTGGGGCAATGGTAGAGTGCCCTCAGGCATTAGAGAGATTACCAGTGGCCAAAGGCCACCGGTGTCAAGTGAGGCACCTGCTCAATGAAGACTCCTCAAGCTCCTCCTCCAAAATCTCTCTCTAAAAGAATTCTTCTTCAAAAAAAAATCCTTTCTCAAGAAGAGGGAGGGGTATTTATAGGTTTGAGGTCCTCTGGGGATAGTTTAGGAATTTAAACTCCAACAGAGGGGCATTTTTGGGATGCCAGCTTCAACATGGGGGCATCTTGGGTATTCCAGCTCCACCATTGAGGCATTTTTGGGAACTTTTGGAAAATGTGCCCAGCTTCACCACTGGGGGTATTTTGGGAATTTCAGGTTCAACATGGGGGCATGTTGGGTATTCTAGCTCCACCACTGGGACATTTTTGGAAACTTTTGAAAAATGTATCCAGCTTCACTAGTGGGGGTATTTTGGGAATTCCAGCTTCAACATGGGGGCATCTTGGGCATTCTAGCTCCACATTGGGGCATTTTTGGGAACTCTTGGAAAATATGCCCAGCTTCACCAGTGGGGATATTTTGGGAATTCCAGCTTCAACATGGGGGCATCTTAGGTATTCTAGCTCTACCATTAGGGCATTTTTCCATTTGCACTATTGGCCAACCCCAATATTTTAATTAATTTAATTAAAATTTAATTAATTGCATGCATGTCCAATATAGGTACCGTGCAATTAACTTGTATGAAGAAGTCACAAAAATTTGAATTCTTTTTTGTAACATAGCCCTTTTATATTCCCCAATGTATATTTTCAAAAGTCTACCCTCTAGAGTTGATACACATATTAATTTCAGCTTCTAAAAATATTTTGTATGACTATTCTGGTTTGTTTGCGCGGTTGAAAGGTAGTATTAGAGTCACAACCCATAACGCTAATCCTTCATTTGCTCGGCACGTCAGCAAGATTGCGGAGTGGCTTGCTGCCGCTGCCAGTCCTATCTCCATGCCACATTAGCTACACGCCACCTTGGCAAAATGCATTCGCATGAACGAACCGCCTTGGCTGCGCAGCACGTCAGCCCGTGCCATGTCCTCTACACAGCACGTGAGAGACTGCGTGAGACGTTTGTGTTGGCTAGCTGCACGGCACGTCATCAGGTATGTTGCCTGACTCCTCCACCCCACAACACCTAACTGCGTCGCCATCTTCAAGTTGGGACAGCGGATAGCCATCCTCGTCTTCTCGGAGCTAATGCTGGAAGTGTGATCAGACCGACGTCCTGCAGTAACCGTCGTTGCCACTCCGGCGATGTATCGTCTCACCGTCGATGACTGCTGCTTCTCCGACAAACCTGCTCGAATTTTTCTATTGTGATGCCATCGATGAATGGAAGCCGTCATTGTAACTTCTTAGCTGTTGTTTCGTTGTTATCGCTTATCGCCGATGACCGTCAACCGTTGCCTCCCCGGTGAGTTAGTCTTCTCCATTTCCGGCAGCCGGAAGCGTGGAATGGAAACAGGACAACTGCTGTTGCCCACTTCCGCTGCAACTGTCTGACCATCGGATAGTCAATCTACTCCCGTCAGAAATTTGATGTTATTGTTCCGACACGGGGGCTGATTTTGTTGCACCAGATTGTCCTCTCTGGTCGCCGAAAAATTTGGTCATACACGAAAAAACCCATTGATTTTAGCCACAAATCGCCGCTGCAATGCTGCCATCTGACCATCGGATGGTCGATCTGCTCCGGCCATAATGTTTCCGCCGTCATCCTGATGCTAGGCAGCCTTTCGCCACACCGGATGTTTGTCTTCGGTCGCCGAAAGATAAAGAACAATGTGTTAACGCGCCCTTCTTCATCATTGCCACCGCAGTTTCTCTGCTACCAACAAGAGCTGTCGAATTACCTAGACGGAGATGACAACAGGGGTGATGATGGGTAGGGTCGGCCAGGTGATGACAACATCTTCAGTTTTGGGGTTGATGCATGAGCTCTTCTGTTTTGCATTGCCATCGGTTTGGCATGGCCTAGCATTTCTTCATTGCAGCCAGAGATACCGATTAAATTTCATCTGTAAATGGAATTTTTTCTGAACCTAACAAATGCCCCCAGTGGTTGATAATGTGGGTAATTGTGTAGCTATACAAGCATGTTAGCAAGCACCATTGATTTATGAATCTTGGAAAATACTGGTAGAGGAGATTTAATAGCTTCTGATTCACCAGATTGTGGATCATCAATTTGTAATTACAGTTTTATGATTCCCAAACTAGCCTAAGGGAAACATTACCATTTATTTCTTCATTCAAAAACCTGTCAGAAAACCTCTTCTGCCTTTTCCATTTTTGGTTTGCTTTTGAATTAAAGCTACCATTAACAGCTTTATTTTTTCTTTATAATGCCCATTTTTCTTCTGAACAGAGATACATTTCAAGCAATCTCCAACAACGGTTCTTCAACTTTTTTGACAGGTTCTCTTAGAACTCAACATACTTCTACTTCCTGTTTCTGTTGGAAGGGGAGAGGAGGAGGTTGGCCTTTTAAATGGCACAATCTTCTACCCCATTTTGGTGCTGTCTAGGCTTCCCTGTTGCAGTGTCATTCTCCACAAATTTTTTTATTTCTTCTCCGCCATTGTTGCCACTGCTATTTATTATCCCGGTCTTGTAAATATTTTTTGATTTCCGATTCTTCACCATTTGTTGGCAGCGAGAAGGCATTCTTTACTCCCTTTACTAAAATAGGGAAAATCGTTTCCCTGCTCCATATTGCTATCTACTGTCACAGTGACAAACTCAGGGAACCGAAGCCCACCCCCGCCACCCCCCCCCCCTTTTATCATTCTACTATCTTATTTGGAAGAATTGGAAAGGTTGTTCCCTATGAGTCATTACTGTCTGTTCAGCGCCACGGTGACAGGTCCAAAAATTTTCTTGGAGTTTTTATTTGCTGACGTCCTTACCCTCATAAATCTTTCAGCTCGGTAAAGGCAGGCAGCATTTTCATCTCATTTCTCCTTTAAAATTTTTCTTTTTACTACTTGCATTATCCCATCAGTGTTGGGGAAGAAGACGCCCCTTTAGTGTTAGTTGCTAGGTGTGAAAATGCCTCGATCATAAGTTTGTTTTGAATGAGGCCCAATGACTCATGTGGGCTAATTGATGAGTCTTGAGCATAGGCTAGCATGCTAGCGAGAATGGGGCCCGCATGCTCTTGGCGTGGGCTGGAGTGAAGCAGGGATCAGACATGCTCGCAGGCCAGCGGAAATGAGGATCAAGTGCGCCGTGTGTGGGTGGAAGTGAGGCTTTGACAGTGCTGTGCAGGCCTATTCCGCTTGGCCTGGCATGGCTGGGTTAAGGCCAAATGGGTTGTCTAGCTAGACTGGCCTAGATGGGCTAGAGGACCCCCATTATATATATATATATACTATTGAAAGATAATATATATATATACATACACATTTTATTTTGAACCCAAAAATTGATGGATGACCAAAAATCCCCCAAATCTCATGATGCTTGTAAGAGAGAGAAAAATCCCAAAACTCAATTGTTTTGGATAATTCCCAAGAAAATTCTTGGTTTTGTTAGAAAATTTCCAAAAATTCATGATTGTGTTGAAAAATTCTTGAAAATTCATGTAGTAAACCCAAATTCTTGAACAAGTCCAACGTTTATGGGTTAAGCTCAAGGCCCATTTTGACACATTTTGCTTCCTTTTTTTTTTTGAAGTCACCATTTGCCTCTTCATGTCTCAAACAAGGCATTTATTAACATATTTTCTCTCTATTGTTTTTAATAGGCATGGATCTTCACAACAGAGTGGCTTCTCCATCCCTTGTCGGCTCGATTGACTGTGTGGACTTCGACGATTCTCCTATTAGAGCAGACGAGTTTGGCTACGTTCCTTGCAATATTGATTTAGTCTTTACAAGAGAGCATGATATAGATGATCAAGATGAAGCGACATCGATGTAACCTATGGCAGATAGTTTCATTCCAAATCCTCCTGCCATCGAAACAATTTTTTCATCTAATGTTACCCTTGGGCCAGATGTAAGAGTATCAAAAGATGGATTAGAAGAAGGAGAGATCCTTGTTCCATCACAGTGCCAAGGGGCAATTCATATTGCAGCCCAATGCCAAGCAAAAATTCTTCTTGCACCACAACACCAAGATGAGGTTTCTATTGTGCCGCCATGCCAAGAGGAAGTCCCTATTGCACCCCCATGCCAAGAGGAAGCTTATGTTACAACTCAGTGCCATGGGGGAGTTCATATGGCGCCGCAACGCCAGTTGCAGCGGAAACAAAAGAAGCAAAAAAAAGGTGGTGACCCTGACCTTCAAAGTGCTATCCGTTATTATCAGGTTAAGGAGATAGATAGGGGCTTCTTTGTTTGGCTGAATGCAGAGCTCCCAAAGCAAAAACTTCCCGGTTTTGATAGCGATATCCCAGGTCATTCTCCAATACGTCACTTTTCCATGATAAATATGAAAAGTACAGAAAGCCCTTTTGCTCTCCGCTCTCAATCTTGCTTTATGCATAGAAAATATGTTGAGAGTGCTTACCTATCTGCCAATGCTTTTGCGCACTATGATGAGAACGACCACTTTGATGATATTTTCCTATCTCCCATCAAAGAGATGTTGGATCCTCATGAATACTCTGTCAAGGACCCTCGCCAGAGGGCAACAATTCTTAAGGGTTATAAGTTTATTACTGATGGTGAAAGAGGTCGATTCAAGGGTGGTTTACCAAGGAACAATTTCTTTAGACCTTGGGTAGACCATATAACAGCAGTGCACAAAAGTGTCCTATGTTAGGCTGGCATTTATGACGTGATTCTTTGCACTCACGATCCATTCCTCCAGCACATTGAGGCCATGTGTGGCTTCATTCAGTTCTGGTCTTCGATGACCAATTCCTTTCATTTTCCTTGTGGTGAGATGAGCATTATACTATGGGATCTCAATGTTGCCTATGGGTTGCCTTTCATCGAGGAGCCCTTTGATTTGTACCTCCCACCGAATGAAGATTTCAAAGAAGGCAGTTTAGGTCATTGCATCTTGAATATAATGAGTAAGTTAAGACAGTCTGGAGCTAAACTTCCTTGGATTGGCTAGGCATAATTGTTCGGAAGGATTTCCAATCCCAATGCCCGAAAATATAGGATTCTAGCATCTGAAAATTGGGCAAAATGGAATATTTGGGCTAACGAAGCTCTTTTGGGCAGTATCACTGCAGAGAAAGAATTAGTTTTATTCCTTATGCTATAGCTTTCTATTATTATTTGTCCTTCATTAGCACATGATTATTGCATAAACCCCTTATGCTTAATACCGGCTCTTCAATTTACCGAAGGTAAGAGACTGTCTATGGCTTCTTATGTATTGTGCAACATTTATTGTGGGTTGAACGATATGGTCTTACATCGTTCTGGGCTAGCCACGTGTACTACTTACTTCCCAATCCACTTCTTTATAGCCTGGTTAGGACTTTATTTTTCCTAGATTTACGGGGTCGACTCGCCAACTCAATTGCCTGGTGAAGGCTTATTATTAGGGAAATTTTTGACTGCCATCTTCAGGAACATACAATTTGTTGAAGTAACAGATCGGTTAGTGAAGCTACATAAGTTTTCTCAAGAAATGTTTTTACTTGCTTTGGTCAACAATCCTTTGGGATTTGAGGTGAAAGGCAAGGATGAAACCTTTGACAAGATTAATGATTTCATCCTTTCTTTGCAAGCTTGCTTGCTTCCTCTTCGGGAAGGCTCCAGGTTTTGGGTTGAAC
>JAYJMB010078177.1:0-22443 GCA_036873735.1 Pouteria campechiana
GTTATGGTAGTTTGCAGCCCATGAATGTCCATACACATGCACCATTCTTGAACTTTTAAAACTTGCATTTATCCTCTTCTTTAACATATGTAGGCTGCCCATTTCATAAATCATGTGCTTATTTTAATTTTTCATTCATTAAATATAATCTTTGCATAATTTTATTATTTATTTATGAATTAAATTTTATTGTAACTAAAATTCGCCAAAAATTACCGGTAACTCTATTTTTTTGGGCTTTCCACATGAAATTTTAAATTCTTATTCACCTATTAATTATTAATTAACATATATTCTCATCATCCTCACATTAATATAGATATTTCATCCATTTATATGATTTTTTGATAATAAACTTACTCAAAAATTAAATTTTACAGCATGTCGCATTGGAAAAATTTCTAAAACTTTACAATAGTGAACATTTACATTTTTGAAATTTTCAGGGCCTTATACTTTCCAGTTTTGATTTTTAGTGTTCAATCATCGATCCATGTAATAATAGGTACTATAAATGTAACAACGAACTTTGGTATAAAATGCAATGACTCATATTGCTATATTGATTTTGCTCATATGTACGTGATTAATTCATCTTTTATAAGTGTTTCAAATATTTGGCAATATATAACTGAATGCAGCTAATTAAATAGTTGCATATAATTTTATGCAACCAGCAAAAATGGTCACATATAAGTAAATGCAGCCAATGAATTAGCTGTATATAATTATATATAGCCAACAAAAAAATGGCTGCATAAAACTGCATATGTAGTTAACAAAATGGTAGCCAATGTAAAATGATTGCATAAAACTATATGCAGCTAACAAAATGGTTGTAGCTTATTGGATCCCAAAGGGTGGCTTAACCCAAGAGGGAAGGGGTGAATTGGGTCTATAAAAATTACTCATTTAACCCTTGTAAGATTATTTTCCCTCTTTTTGTACTTGTGTGCTTTGTAATGTATACTAAGTGATAAAACATTAAATGGTAAAATAGCAAGTAAATAATTACACACATAAATAATATAATTTTTTAGTAGTTCGAAAACCTTGTTCGTACATCCACTCTTCCAAGAGCACACACTCATTATTCCTTGGGTTCCACTATATCCCATATAATGAAAATACAATAGTAATCTAGCATTCTTCTAAATTCCAACTCTGGGAGGCATAAACATAGCGCTCCCAGCACTCTTCTAGTTTTCACAAGCTCATCAGAAAACTCACTATTTTTGAAGATCACCAGTAAACTTAATGGTTTTCTAGAGATCACCAACAACTCTCTGGTTTTTAAATTAATTAGAAAACTTATATACTTTTACAAAGTATTACAATGAAGCACAGGGGAAGATATGATCTTTTACAGCTCTAACAACATAAAAAAATCTTCCCAAAATTTAAACTCAATGGCCATATAGATATGTAGATTGAAGCTCATGAAAGATAGATGATGGTTTAAGCTTTTGGCCATGGGGGGAAGGATTTGTCTAAGGTTAAGCTCATTTGAAATATCTTCATTCACCACTTTTGAATTATCTCATCTCTTTTCCTTAAATAGCCCACTTGAAAACTTGACTATTGGAGGAGGATGATCTTCATTGAATGCAGAGATGAAAGTAAATGAGCCAAAAATAAATGTACAAGACCTTCTAATAATCTCCCATTTGAAAATGTCATCATCTAATTAATTAACGTATGCTTAGAGTCATTCTGCAATGTCGACCTTAACATAGAAGAAGGTAAATAGCTAGTTTAGGCAACTGACGAATGAGAAGATGCCGCAACACTAACTTGATTCATGATTTTGGAAAGAAGATAATAAATTCTGACAAACTAAGTAGCTTCACTTTGACCAGTGCTTTTTTACATTTGTCTGAATTTAATATCAGACAAAGTCTCTTTCCAGCTAGACAGAGGCTCTTCATCTCCTACTTTGTCCATAGTTGATTCCAGACAGATTTGGGCTTCTTCATTTTTAGACAAATGTGTTTTGCTCTCTGAACTTCTTCTTTCATCTGCTGCCCTTTTGATGAATGAATTTCATACACTTATATTACACTTGTTTAAGGTTATTTATTTGCAACTCCTTATCTCTTTTACATGAATTTAATGCTCATTTGTTGGATTTTATAGGTGCCTTGAAGATGAAAAAAGATGAGAAAAAGAATGAAAAAAGAGAAGCTCAGAGTTGGACAAGAAAACAACTACAAAGATGGAGCAAAAAAGTAACATGGAACAAAGCTGCTAGCTGGCACCACCGGCACCAGAACCAAACCACCATGGCCGGCAGCCATCTAGGGTCATTGACGCTAGTGACAAACCATGCATATTTTTCTGTAATTGTGTATTTTATGGCTTTTTAAGGAAAAACTTAGGATTTTTTAAGGGTTCTTCCCATTTTCATTTTTTGGAGTTTTTCTCTGAGATTTAGAGCTATTTTTTAGGGAGATTTCTAATGGAGAAGAAGGGATTGTGAGTAAGAAAAAAGAAAGAGAAAAGATATTCTTCAATATTATTAACCTATCTCAAGGAGTTGTTTTATTTTCTCTTATGAACTAAATCTTTTTTCTAGGGTGAAGATGTAGCCTTTTTTTATACTCTTTGTTATCGGTTGTTGGATATTATTAATGTTAAATGATCTTGTTCATTTATGATGTTGCTTGCAATGATTTAATTTATTTTATTACTTGATCACCACTATTATTAGTTAGATTATTTATCAAAGCATGGTTAAGTTATACACCATATGCTAAACCATGAGCTCCCCTGAATGAGAAGGATAGATGGTTAAGGTACACATCATATGCTATACCATTTTATTTTTGTTCTTATGTTCTTGAACTTAATGAGTTTTCATCTCAATTATACTACATAACACAGGTAATTGGAATAAGTGAAAGCACTTTATTTAAACCCGCACACCTAACGATAATAATCTTACTTTTAAAAGGACGAACCCAAGTGAGGCATTAAATCCAACATTCCATTGGCAAAGAGTTATCATCTTGTGGTGAAATTAGATTCCTAGACTTCTTTATCTTATTAATTTCTCTGCATTATCTTTAGCTATTTATTAATTTTTATTCTATTAAGTTCTAAAATTATACCAAACCTTATTCAAAAGTCTATTTAGTTTTATACTTAGTAACTAAGATTAATTAAGTTAGTTTGTCATTCTCTGTGGGATCGACTCTTGCATTGCACATTGTATTACTATATGTCCATACACTTGCGAGGAATTATAATATGAACCATCACCTTTTCATTGTTTCATCGAATAATATGAGATTTCAAGTAGAATATTTAGATTGACATCTTTGAGCAAATTTGGAAATCTTTGTAACTCAAACTTTCTGAAATGTGGCAGATGGTTAGAACAAATATCTGCAGTCCTGCACTTAGAAATTTGAATGGGTTCTTGATATTTGATTCTTGTTTAGCACTTACATTCTTCAAGCATTTCATTCTCCTTCAATGTATTATCTATTTTTACAATCCAGAAAGGTTGTGCACAACTTAGAAGAATATTATTGCAAGATACAGTTGCGGTAGAGTGTTTTTAAAAACAATGAATTTTTATTATAGTAAGTTATTGTAGCAAATCACTATAGCACTTCATCTGCTGATATATCTGAAGTATCAAATGAATAAGTTTGTTTGCTGGTACTGTAGCAGTGTTACTATAGCAGATCACTATAGCACTACTTTATCTATTAATTTGTCTGAAGTAACAAATAAATAAGCTTGTTTGTAGGTATTGTAACACAGTTACTATAGCAAATCACTATAGAAATTTATCTGTTCAATCATCTACTAATTCTTCTAAAGCTTTGTTTATAGATATTGTAATAGGTTACTATAGCAATTCGTCTATTACTTCATCTGAAGCTTTGTTTATAAGTATTGTAGTAGATTACTATAGTAAATCACTATAGTAATTTGTTTGTTACTTTATCTGCTAAATTCGTCTAAAGCTTTGTCTCAGTCGAACTTCATCTTCCACTTCATCTGGGACTGTGGCATTTTACTATAGCAAAAAGACTATAGCAAAATTACTGTAGCAGTGCACCTACTTGGAAATTTTTGCACTTTTGCAACATTGTTAACTTGACTTTTTCATTATAGTTTTTATTGTAAATCATAATATAATTATCCATATGAAGTGTGCATAAGTTATAAAGCATGAATATGCAATTTGAATTATGATTTATTTTTATAAACTCATCTAAGCACTCATTCTTTTTCATTTAAAAATATCTCTAGACTTATATCAAGATGTATATGCTTGCGTAAATGATATCCTAATAAAGTACACATATTTCAAGCATATCTTTTTACATTTCAAGCTTCCTATACTAGAAACATCATTAGCATAAATCAAGTCTGTCATCAAAATCATACAATAATCCCATCACATCTAACTATATGCAGCCAACAAAAAAATTGCTACATATAATTATATGTAGCTAGCAAAAAATGGTTGCATATAAGTATATGCAGCCATAAAAAAATGGCTACCATTTTTTGCTAGTTGCATATACTTATATGCAGTATATGCAACCAACAAAATGGCTGCATTTGACTATTTGAGACGGAGCATATGCAACCAACAGGTAGCTGATTTTGTTGGCTGCAAAAGACTAAACATAGCCAAAAATTGACTTTTTGAAACCAAAAAGTTGGCTACATTTAGTCATTTCTCTTGTAATGTATCCAAACACACTCACAAATAAAAGGACATACCCCCAATTTATTATGATAATATATTTAGGAATTATAGCCACTTAAAAGTTTATAAATATAAAATAAAATAAAATCTCCAACATCTATCCAATTCCGATTTATAGTCCACCGTGAACTACATCATTTAAAATAAATAATTAAGGTATAAGTTTACATAAACTCAGTAAGTAGGAAAGATTTCCTTAGATCATGACATACAACATACTAAATCAAATATTTCGCCAACATCATCAACTACTCTTGATTGTCTGATCATCTAACCCAATTTAAAATAAAATACACATTATTAGGTTTTCACACTGAGATCATTAACATGATGGTGGAGTGGGCCACAACTACCCCATGACCTAGCCACTTTTCAGATGGTCTAACCCTTCCATTGAGTCCAAAAAATCCAAAAATATAAAAATATACTACCTGATCATCCAAATTAGACATTGGAAAGTCCTAATACTCCAAACCCATCATTAGCTATCCATGTGCACTGCCAAACTGGCCAACTGTCACCGCAACACTGTCCACCTAGGTTATTTGCCTAGGTTGGCTCATTGGCACACTAGCCTCGGTTGCATGTTTGGACTGGTTCACTAGGCCTAGCCCAGTAGCTAGACATCACTACCATTTACCATTGTTGTTGTCGACGCCCTCCTAAGCTGGGCCCATTTCAGCCTAGGCCTGGCTTTGTAGGCAAGCTTATGTTTTATGGTCTAGCTGGCTAAGGCATTGGGCCTAACTCTGGCTTGGTTTGTAAGACACTAAGCCTAGTCAGCGTTGGGCTTAGCTAAAGCCAACCTATCTACATTGGAAACAGGGAAGTGAGAATGTTCCCACTAGCTGGATTTTCTACCAAATGTTGGATTTTTTTAGAGTGGTCCCTACACATTCAATGATTAGTAATTCTGATAGTCTACTACACTCAACAATGAAATTTTCTAGTATGGTATATATGTCCAAAATCTAGTTTCTATCTAGATAGATATATCTAATTTTCAGATTATGATCTCATGGTCTAAAAATCTTTACCCATTTGATTTCACTAAAATAATTCAATGGAAATTTTTTACCAAAGATTTGCATTCCAAAATAAATACTCAAGTGTTTGAATGCCACATAATTCCCATCATCTAACCTTATTAATGGTTGGTTTTCTCCCAATGTGCATGCCATACATTCCAAAAGTTTTTTATGCACTGCCTAGTACCCCCCACCCCACTTTTTTCCATGAAATCAATAATTATTCAAATTTCTATTTGAATTTAAAATGATTAATCAAGTGAATAAGGAATTAATCCACACTATAGATACAAATAATAATCACACAACTCCTACTTGCATGTTGTGATGATCTACTTGGGAATAAAGTTGCAACTACTTTTTTACTTTTCGTAGAGCCCACTTACATCGCAATCATTCACCAAATTTCCCATTTCTCAAAAGAAATAAAAGTGACAAAAATTTTCCCTCTTCCAAAAGATTAAGGGAATCTCCAAAATAGGAAGGATGATTTTTCCCTTTCTATCCAAGGCTAAAAGTAGAAGGATGATCCTTCCTATTATATCCCATCCAAAAAAATAAAGATAATCTTGTCTTATCTATCAATTCTCATCCACTCAGTTGGAAAACCCATTGCTAAAGGTAAAATTAATAGTTTGATTATCATCAAATGATCAATCTGATGTATTGGATGGTCAACAAGTGAAGAATCAATGGTCAACATACCACATTATCATAAAATAATAATTGTATTAATTCAAGTTATTACACCCTCCCCACCTTACAAAGGTTTTATCTTTGAAACTTACATCATATTATGGAAAAGGAAAAACTAGAGTAAAGCTACCATGTATCCTCATGAACTCCTAAGTGGCCTCTTTCTTGCTATGGTTACTCCACAACTAGAATATCCTCACTGTTAGGTCCAACCTACTATGATACACAGGTTGTATGGCAAAGAACGAATCCAAGTAAAATGGGGAAAGCAAATGGGATGCGCAAGTGCATAAAATGGAATGCAATGGAAGCACACAAGCACATAGACAATAAGAACCCCAGAATTTATAGTGGTTTAGGCCCTCTTGGCACCTAATCTACTCTCCATGGTTTCCCCAACCTTGGGTTCCACTAAACCCAAGTGGAATAACACCTCCCCTTAGTTTCTAGAGTTAACCAAGAACTCTTACAATAATCCAATTTTTCTTGAGCTCACCAAAAACTCTTACATACTGGTTTCCAGAGCTTATCGATAACTCCCCCTGGTTTTAAGAGCTAACCAAAAACTCAACATAATAAAAGTAAATGTACAAGTAAATGCCTCTCTCTAGACTAGAAGTTTTTTGAGGTAAATGTCTCTCTCTAGACTATAAGTAAGTGCAGCTTTAAAGTTTTTTGAATGTTGAAGCTTGTAGGAGTGAATGTACCATCTGGAATCTTGACTTAAGAATCTTTTAGTTCTTCATTGGAACCTATATTTATTAGTGCCAAAACTTTTCTAGCCATTGCACTCTCTTTTGGTAAGTTTTAAACCATTGTAAGTTACCCTTTAAACACTTCATGCAAACTGCCTTGTTCCGCTGCTTCAGAGCCTCTAAAGGTTGGGTTGCTCTTCAGTTAATATTGCTTCACTCCTTTTGAAGTTTAACATTCCCAACCCTTACTAATGAATATATTTCCAGAACCTCTAAAGCCAACTTCAGATGTTCTGAAGTCCCTTTGAATGCTGACATGCCCAATGACTATTTCTTCTCCTTTGAAGCTTTTATTCGCCATCTGAAGTGACTCTGAAGATACTCTAAAGATCCAAAGCTTATGTCCATCACTTCTAAAGCTTCTATTCAACATCTGAAGCACCACTAAAGCACTTCTGAAGGTTCTGACCTAAGTCCATATTCATCATTCTAAACTCTGAAGCACTTCTGAAGATACTCTAAAGCTTGACGATTCCTTTCAATCATACCCTCCTTCTTCTCCTTCACTCTAAACATGCTCTTTAGAATATATGAAGATGTTCTGAAGCTTCAAACACTTCTTTTTCTCACTGAAATTTCTTCTTCTTCTTCTAGACATACTTTGAAGCTCCCTCCTTTTAAATGTCCTCTAAAACTTGTCATTTCTTATAAATTTAGAGTTCTTCCCTCTGAAGCCTCTAGATGCAATTTGTGAACCTCTGAAGCCTTCAAAACATCTAATGAATGTATCTATGTCACCTCATAAGCCTCTAAATATTCTTCTTCTTTTGTCTAAAACTTCTAAATGTCATTTTTAGAACATCTAAAGCTTCCTTTGAAGTGTTTAGAACGTCCCTTTGAACATGTTGTGTCCTTTGAATGTTCTCTCAAAAATCTTAGCTTATTTTGATGATGAATGTGAAGCATTAGCTAAGTTTTGATGATGCAAAATACATGAGTGAGAAAATATAGTATTAATAAGATAATTTTCAAGTGTTGTGGAAACAAAATGAGAGAACCAAGAAAACACACAAGGCAAATAAACTTGAAGTTATATGAGATGTAATAACTTAAGAAATTAGTATAAAAATATCATGAATTAAATTTCAAAGGAAAAAACATGTAAATGCAATAGATAAAAAAAATTTCTACAATTTAGAGGCTACTTCAGAAGTTTAAAGAAATCTAAAATCAAGTCTATAAAATTTAGAGGAAACTTCAGAAGTCTTAAGCAGTTTTTTGAAACTAACACAAGTTTGAAATATTACAAAAACATTTTCGAAGGAAAGAAATCCCATTTCAAAACTCTCTAACTTACTCTGAAATAGTTTCAAGTTTAACCCAAGCTTCAGAAGAAGTTTTAGAGTATAGCCTAAGCTCAAGTGAGAAACTTGCATTGTAGTTTAATTCTTGCAAGTGAATAGACTTGCAATAATTGCATTTCTACAAGAAGGTGTGTTTGTAGTGACTAGATTATGAGAGTTTCTCAGTGAGCTCAGTGAAACTAATTGCGCTAGTGTTGTTAGTCCCATTCAGATGGTTGCTCAAGAAGGGGGGTGAATTAAGTTTTTAAAATTTTGGTCAAATAAGAATATAGTGCTGGACAAAATGGAAAGAAATAACACAACATAATGACACAGGTATTTTTATAGTGGCTCGGTTCTTCCTTAGTACATACTCCACTTCTCTGAGTCAGTCCCACTACTATACTTAGGTTCCACTAAACACCTAATCAGCACACACTGATCAAAGTTATACTCATTGGTTTTCAAAGCTCACCAACAAACTTTTACAATTTTTCAGCAAGAACACTATAATTAATAAGCCTCTTGCTTGCTATAACAAATAACCAAAAAAGAGTTGTACAAGTATGTGCCTCTTACTTAGGTTGAGTGTATAGAATTAAATGCATGAATAATAAATACAATATTATTAAACACGAGTGTTTCAGACACCAGAGAAGTTGTAGAAGAATGTGAGCTTGGAATGTAGTTCTTAATGTTGCGCAATGGAGTTGAAAGATGAATTGAGTCTAGTAAAAGAGAACTTCATCTAGTAAAAGAACTTCGTCTGGTGAACAGTAAAGAGAAAAACTTCATCTACGCTTCTGAAATTCATCTATCACTTACAACGGACAAACTAGAAGATGAAGTAAAATGCTAGAATGATCTTAGACAAATACACAAAGATGAAGTTATCAATTATGTGGATCTACTCAGAGCCAATTTATTTATTACATACAAGAATAATCCAAGACTTGATCAGACAAAGTCCTCAGATAAAATATGACTGAATCTCTATAGCATATCATGATGAGTAGAAGCCACTTGTACTAGACATCACTGACTGCACTCTCCGGTCAAGCTTTCATTCAAAGCAGATTCTATTAACAAACCAGACAAATCCTGCTTAGCTGAAGATGGAAAAAAAATTAAAGGAAAGCAATCTTCACTCTAATAAAGGTTGTGACTTTAAGAGGCTATATCCTTTCAGGCTTAATAGGCATCTTTCCAAAATAATGAAAGAGTTAGTCATGAAAAAATGTCTTTATCTGGTGTTTGCCAAAATTGAAAAGGCATCTTCTTTAAGGATGGTGTTGCAGGCTTTCCAGTGCAACAAGTTTATCAAGAAGACAACTTTTTAATAGGAAAAATTACAATGGTCTTCAACATTCAAAGATAGCCAACTATGTCAAACGGACAAAAATTTCTGAAGCAATGTAAAGTTAGTGCAGTGTCAACGAAGAAGGTTGAGAAAGCTAAGAGAAAATTGAGAATAGAACTTAAACGAGTAACATCTCTTAATTAAACTATGCTTCCTCCTAGATATTCAATCTCCATTGCAATGATATATGAAAAGCCATAAAGATTTATCTTAATCATATTTCTAGAGTATTGATATTTGATGTGCTTCAATGAGCTATCATTTTATATGTGCCTAAACTATGTACAAATCAACCTAGTAAAAGAGGTAATGTACTGTGCAAAATGAGTGTTGTTAATCAGCCATATGAGTTTGTGGTGAGCTCAAGAAAACCACATGGTATGAGTTATTGCTGAGCTCTAGAAAACCAACAAGTTTGTTGGTGATCTTTGAAACTAGTGAGTTTCTTGGTGAGCTCGTGACAGCCAGAGAGTGTTGAGGGTACTATGTTTATGCCCTCTGGAGCTGGAATCCAAAAGAGTGTTGGGAACACTGTTTACGCCCCCTAGAGCTAGAATCCAGAAGAGTACTGGGAGTATTTCTGCATTTCCATTATATGAGATATAGCAGAATGTAAGGCACAATGAATGTGTGCTCTTGGAAGAGTGGATGTAGGGATGGGGTTCCCAAACCACTATAAATGTTGCTATGTGTATTGTCTACATGATTATTTTACTTTGCATATAACTATCTCATCATCACATTTCACATATTATACACATACAATTACCTACCTGAAATACGAATGACTAAGAGAAGTTAAATCTGGAAGTGAAGCAGTCACTATGATCAAATGAACAGATATGAAATCACATATCTATTGCATCATTACTTCTGCTTTGCTCATTAATTTTTATTTAGTCATAATTTTTATATGCTCAATTCACCCCTCTCCTCTTGAGTTATCTACTACATGGGACTAACAAGGACTTCAACACCTCTGGACTTCAATGAGTGGTGCTTCTTCAAAAATGGGTTGTTCATGTTGTTTTTGAGTCGTCATTGCTTTAGATCATTTGAAGTAGTCCTTCAGCACCTCTGAAGGGATGGAAACTCAGTGATTTGCACTCATCATGAACCTTTTAAGTTAGCGCATTTTGAATAGTGCTTCAACACATCTGATGTAATACTTCAGATCATCTGAAGTGGCGTTTTAACGATGAGCCTAAGTGCTTTAGCTCCTCTGATGTTTGTTTATCCAAGCTTCAGCATCTCTGAGATAGAACTTTAGTACCTCTAAAATAGGGCTTTTGTACATCTAAAGTTCAGGACTTAACCATTTGTGAACTTTTGTAACTTGTAAAATTTACTTCAGCAGCATACTTTAATACCTCTAAAGCACCTCTAAAGTAACTCTGAAGCTTGTGTTTGATGCCAAACATAACCTTCAGTTGTAGTTTCTCACATTTGAAAAACCTCTGAAGTTGTTTAAAAATTAGTTTATGTGACTATAGCCTTCATTCTTCAGACTCTCTAAACTTCTTCATATGTTGACTTTGCTTCTTATTATTTCAAATGTATTCCAGTCCATCTAAAATCCTTTTCTAAGTTTAGGGTCATTCTTCCTTGAGCATTTATAGGTTTCTTCCTTTGAAACTGACTATGGTAGATCTTGTCTCTAATATTGTCATTAACACATTATCTAGACATCTAAAGTTATTTCCCTTAATTTATTTCATATGTTTATGACTGCGCACTCAGAAACATAACTGTCAGTGGCTTAACCATTCACTCACATGTTTACTAATCATTAAAACTCAACTTGTTAATTGCATTCATCATCAAAATCAAGCTAAGCAAAAGGGGTTCGGATCAATAAGTGGAACGAAAGATAAGGATGTGTCTTAGACAAGTGGAGTAGGAAACCAGCTTGGCTGAACCTCTATAAAACTGTACAGTATGCTTTGTGATTCATTTCTTACTTTCTGCACATTTTTCAACCCCCCACTCCCTCCCTATCCCCCTCAAGCTAACCTTACCTAAGGGAATAAAACTTTAAAGTTCTTACATCTGCTTGAAGAATGTTGGAATTAATGATTAACCTAGTAAACTACCAATGTATTTGTGAGCTTCGCATTGGGTTTTGGTGTGAAAGACCTATCATAGCTTTACATACACAAATATCATGCATCGATCTCCTCCTATATGGGCATGCATATACTAGTGGAGGCTCCCCAATTGTAGCTTTTGAAGACCAAGAATAAACAATTTGCATATTACTTGATCCTTCAAAATCATCTATTTCAATCCAATCATTCTTATTTGAAATTGCATTAGACTTATAACTAGATTTTGTCAGTTTTAAAACATCCATCACTTGTTTTCTTCGCAATGTCCAAATTCATCTTTCTAGATCCTAACTTAAGAATATTAAATTGGTTTAATTATGCAAATGAAATCTTAGCAAAATATATCATATAAAGAAAAGATTAATAATATACACTAAATATAGACCATTACTTGAATAGTGCTTAGCCTTATATCCCTCAGATGAGCTTCTATTTATTCTTAGGTTTTTGCATGCACACCAAATCTCTAAGTAAAATTATAAGCTATCCTCAAGAATTCATCATAATTATAGAAATAACTTCAATGGCAGCTTATAAACCACATCATTTGTGAAAAACTCAAATTGTTCCATCTTCGACTTGCTTCAATCAAGTGGAGGATGATAATTACAAAAACAACTTCAATGACAGCCTGGAAACCTCTATAGAGTCCCATAGTATGGCTTAAACTAAGAAGGGAGGGGAGAATTGAGTTTATAAAAAGTCTTTGCCTTAACGCCCATTGAACCATTTTTCTCTTTTTGTACTTGTGTATGGTGTGTTATAAGATAGGTAGTAAAATAATAAAATAAATGAAAGATAAAGCTATTAAACAGACCCACACAAACAATAAGATTTTTATAGTAGTTCAAGAACCCTATTCCTACGTTCACTCTTCCAAGAGCACATACTCCTTGTGCCTTAGGTACCACTATATCCCATGTAATGGAAATACAATAATACTCCCAGCACTCTTCTAATTTCCACAAGCTTACTAGGAAACTCACTAATTTTGAAGATCACCAACAAACTTATTAGTTTTCCTAAGCTCACCTACAACTCATACAATGTGGTTTTTCTAAGCTTAACATAAATTCATTGGTTTCAAAGCTCACCAACAAACTTGACTGTTTTTGAGAGATCACCAACAATTCATACATTGTGGTTTGCTGAGTTCACCACAAACTCTTTGATTTTCATATTAACCAAAAAACTTTTACACATTTAAGCACAAGGGAAGATATGATCTTCAGCTTAATCAATATAATAATATCTTCCCATAATGTAAGGATAATGGCCATAAAGATTTGCATATATAAGTGATGAGTGAATTTCATTCACTTACATTATGTATGTTCAGGCTTAATTATTTGTAAATCCTTATTTCTTTTAGATGAATTTCATATTTATTCATTGAATTATCTAGGTGTTTTGAACATAAAAAAGAAGAGAAAATGGAAGGAAAAGATGAAGCTCAAAGGATACAAAAGAAGATAGCTGCAAATGAGCTAAAATTCAAAATTTGCAAGTCAAAATCCAACCAGTGTTATCGATGCTAAGATACATCACCACCACCACCCGGACAACAAGTTGACACTACCAGTGCACACTTGGCAACAGCAGCGCACCCTAAGTTTTGGCAGGATTCTACTAAGTGTGTAGCCTGGGTTTTTAATCAAGGAAGTTAGGGTTTTGGGGGGTCCTTTCACTTCCATTTTGAGAGTTCTTTCTGAGGGCTCTAAGGGCTAATTCTTGAAGTTTCTTGTGGAGAAGAAGGGAAGATTGCAAGTAAACCAGAGGAGGAAGAAAGGATGTTCTTCATTGTGATAATCCTGTCAAAGGGAGTTGTTTTAGTTTTTCTTATAAACTAAATCTCTTTTTCTATGGTAAAGATATAACCCTTTTTCCATACTCTTTATTATGTGGATTGTTGGTTATTAATGGCTATATAATATTATTTTATTCATGATGTTGTTTGCAATAATTTAATTTATTTTATTGCTTGATCACTAATATTATGAGTTAGATTAATTATCCAAGCATAGTTAAGGTAGACACCATAAGCTAAACCATATTATTTTGGTTCATTATGTTCTTGAGCTTAATGAATTTTTACCTCAATTTATACACCATAGGTAATTGGAACAAGTGAAAATACTTAATTTAAACTTGCACACCTAATAGTAATAATCTTACTTTTGAAAGAATGAAACTAAGTGAGGCATTAATCCAACATTCCACTAGCAAAGGGTAACATCTGGTGGTGAAATCAGATCCCTAGACCCATGCATCTTACTAATTTCCCTGCATTATTATTAGTCATTGATTTCCTTGAATTCTATTAAATTTCTGAAAGTCTGAAATTATACTAATCATTACTCCATATTCGTTAGTTATAAATACATTCTTTTTAAAGCTAGGAGAGTTCTATAACTAAAATTGATTAAGTCGATTTGACCATTCTCTGTGAGATTGACCCTTGCATTGTACACTATACTGCTATATGTTTGTATGCATGTGAGGAATTATAATTTGAACTATCAATAAGCTTATAAAAGATGGATAATGATTTAAGCTCTTGGCCATGGGTGGAAGGATTTGCATAAGGTTTAGATCATTTGAAAAGTATTCCTTCACCATCTTTGAATCGTCCAACTCATCTCCTTAAATAGATCTTCAAAAGCTTGACCATTGCAGAGGAGAAGGTTTGAAGTGATACTGGAACAAGAGTAGCTTTAAATATTGAAGACTGTTGTGATTTCTGCCATTAGAGCACATGCCTTTTAATTTGTCTTGAGCTACTGTAATACCATTATTTTACAGAGAGGAAGATAAGATGTGGTTTGTGAAGTCTTTTCTTGATTTTGCTTGTCACAGCTAGATAACCTACAATCTTGCTTTTTACCAAAAATGGTAACTAAAACAAGTATGCACAATAAAAGAATGAGTGCAGATGTCATTTAGATGTAAGTCTCAAATCAATTAACCTCAGAAAAATTTGTGGACTCTCTTTGTGAAAAGTCTAAAACAAACTTCCCTTTGATTTATCTGCTAGTTGAGGCTTTATGAATTAATTTGTCCATAGTAAGTATCGAATGAAGTCTGATGGCGTAGATGAAGTCAAACTAGATTATCTCAAATGAATTCTTCTCTACACTTTGTCTTTCCAATCAGGCAAATTAGCTCTTCACATTGTCTTTTGATTTGTCCATAGTCAATTATGGACAAATGTACTCGTACAGTGAAGTCTACTTTGTTCAAGTGGCTACTTTGTCTGTGCAGCTTCGTCTATGCTTACTGTGCTGCTTCCTCATTTATCCGAGCTACTTTGTCTATGCGACCTTTAGTCTTTTGGTCATAGACAAATTAGGATGAGCTTGTTCGATAAGATTTCATGTTATGTGCATTTGTCCAAGCCATTAATGGAGTTCATCTTTGCAACTTCTTGCTTACTCCATTCTTGATTTATTTGTCTTTACTAAGACGAAGTTACTTCTAATTCATCTTTTAATCTTGCCTTCTTTTTCTCAGACGAATTCTTTCTTCTAGCTTTGTTAGTCAGACAAAGTCTCTTCTTTGTGCATGATTGTTTAGACCTTTGTTAAGATGAAGTTCTTGCTTCTTAACTTCTTCATTTTTATTTGTCCGAGCTCCTGATGAGGTTGCTTCTTCTTGCAGATAAACTTCTACTTGGTCATTGAGTTGTCTGAGCTAATCCTCTCGGATGAAGTTTTTGCTCCTTGATCTTTACTTCCTCTTAGGTTTGTCTTTGTCCATGAGAATGTCTTCTTGGATTTTACAGACAATGCAAAACTCCTTGTAGCTTGTCCTTGGGCCTCTTCTTCTTCTTTTTCTTTCTTTTGATAATGTGATCTTCTATTTAATTCTTCTGAAATGCAGCAGCTAGTTGAGGCAATTGATTGAGGTTCTGCATTTAGAATTTTTTGCACTTGCTACATTGTTAGTATTCAAATACATCATTTATTCAAAATGTATTTATAGTTATATAGTTTCTATACGTATTGGAGCAAGGATAACATACATCTTTATTTAAGCACTTAATGTGAAATCTCAATACAGCATAGTACAGGCATATGATTCAACATATTAAAGATTAAGTGTATGCTTTCATAATTTAAACTTTCATAAACATGCATATGTTTGAAACATGATTATTAACAATTTAAGCACACTTATCATTTTATCTTAATACAAGTTTTGTTATCATCAAAATCATATATAATAATCCTAACAACCTCGTCATTTATAAAAAATTTATATCATTTATAATGTTGAACCAACCCATAAGGCAACTTTAAGACCTATTTACCATTCTAGTATATTCCTCTTTCAATGCATGGAATGCTCTATCCAAGCAAATACAATTTTAAAAATATAGATTCTGCAATATCTTGGTCCTATAAATGAGTTGTCAGATGTGATCTCAATTGTTTATCAGATGTGATCTTAATAATATCTAAGTGGCCATTGTTTATGCATTAGTTTATGTATGAAAATTTTATTAATCATATGCCTGTGGCTTCCTAAATTTTGCAATGGCATTTATAATGAAAGTTATATGAATATCCTAAATATTAGTTTCAATTATTATGCATATTCCATATGTCATTAGTTTATTTATTTTTTAAAAAATTACTTTATATTTGAATTTTTTATTATCATAATAGCATTAGTTTTTATTTTTAATTATTATTTTTTAATGCTAATCTCTTTAACTTATATAAACATAATAAACATATATTTTTTATCATTAATTATAAAATATTTATGAAAAATAAAAATAATTAAAATAGTTCACATAATTAAATAAAATTAAAAAGTTAAAATATATAAATTAAAATACATGTCACCCAAGATTGCTCATAAGTAATCAGACTGAGAAGCATTGGGCAATGAGAAGGGTACACTTGATTGTTGGGCCTATTCTAGTTCTTATTTTCAATAACAAACCTTGAAGATAGGTTTAAAAATTCTCGTTAGATTTTGTTAAAGCCTATTGTAACGCCCCACACCCCCACCTAATGCGTTTTGATCATCCAATACATTATGCTCTATTGGGTTTATAAAAGATGTTACCACTTCCCTTTTTCTTAAGGAAAGTCTTCCCTTAGTCCCACTATCCCCCCAATTTTTAAGGGAATAATTCTGCGAAAAATTGAGTAGAGTTTCCTCTGAATTGTCAATATTTGAAACCTGATATACAAACATACAAACTCATAATTTCTAATTATTAATACTCACAATTCCAAATCATACATAGAGCTATAATTTTAATAAATATAATTCCTATCATAAAAAACTTACTAGCCCAACTTACCCACAACCCAGAATCTAAATCATACCATGATGTCAATAAACTATAAGGGAACTATATCATACTATCACTATATTATACATCCTTTACAAATTTTTAAGTTACAATTATATAATTATAATATGATTTACAATTAATTACCAATGTAAAATGGGATTCCAATCCCAATATATAGTCATACCATACAAAAATGTCTTCTAATCTTACTTACCAATCCCAATCCACAATGAAAACTCTTCAATTGAACTGTCAACTAAAAATTTAACAAAAGAAGACATAAGTCCAAGCAACTCAGTTAGTAGACACAATTAATAGAAATCAAGTCCAATTTACATAATTTAATTCAATCATGATCGAAGATGTAATAAGTCAATCATATTATGAGTACCTCATCCTTATTATTCTAGTTTAATATTCTACGCCCATCAGGCATATCCAATCATACAATTTCTCATATACAACAAGATAATTAATTAGGGAATGACTTTTATTCCCCCGAATCAATAATATACACATATGCTCAATCAATCATCCAATATACCATTTCAAACCAAATAAGTATAACTTAAGAGAATATCTATTATTCCCATACTGTATTATTTATCGATTCATATAGAAACTCAGTTACAAGAATAATCAAATATACACAATACCAACAAAATTATATAATTCAACATAAGGGCTATTAATTATCCCTAGTATTGATACCGTCACAAACCAATATAAATGTCTATTATCACAAATATGGGATATTCAATATCCCAACCCACAACACGCAAGCCCTGATTCAATTCAATGAGATATTTCTTATCTCTAACCAATCATACATTGAAACGAAAATAGGGGGCTCTATTTACCTTGAGTAATCCACTATATGCTTCTCAAGCTCTATGTCTCTTTTTATCCTTCTTAGATTATCCTCTATAAAGTAACAATCTTATGCATTTACAACATAACTTAAACTGATTCAATTCAAATGAATACTATTATTGATTTATTATTAAACCCATATACTCCTCAAATACATAGGTTCATACTTATCAATATACAATTAGAAGTCAATACTTAACATCCAGTTAACCTTTATAGTACACTATTTAAACTTTAAGCACATCCCAAATAACCAGTCATTCCATTCCCTTCTATAGGAGTCTTAGGATGATAATCAAACTCAATTTATCTCTCGTAGGGTCATTTTATCAAATGACTAATATACACAATTTAAATAATAACATCTCAATGAGTATTCCTAAGTAATTTCATTCCCAACTGTATACAATCATTATATAACATAACTAGCCTGTAATTAACTTCAATAATAATCTAAGATATCTAACCAAATTAATTTGTAGCTTACATGGCCTAAACACAAAATTTCTCTTTAATCCCTACTTAGGGCCTAGCCCAAAATTCATTTACACTGGTCCATATCATTTCATATATATTCTAAAATATACTAATCATGCTATTAATCATTTATCCCATGATTAATTCAACAAAAATCATGAAATTCCCAAATTTTACTATTCATAAAAACTCTAACTTAACAAAATTAACAATTTCTCATACTAAATCATCATAATCAGTGTACTAACCCATTTTTCCATGAATTATAAACATATACATCAATTTTATCCCCAAAATTCATTATTTCTCAAAACCTTAAAAATCAAAACTCTAAGATTTTGTTGGGAAATTAAGTTTACCTCCACTTACGAACATAGTCGTCCTCCCCAAATGAATGACCAAGCTCCCAGCTCCATATGACTCCATCCATTTTGTGGAAATCTAATGTTTCTTCCATTTTCTTCCATTTGTCACGGTTCAAATGAATGAAAACTAAGTTTAAACGAAAGATCACAAGTTTATCTAGCTAGGCAATATGATTTCCTAGCTAAATTAGCAAGAAACCAAGCTAAATGGGCTAGGGCAAGAAGGAGAGGAAGAATAAAACTAACCGGACAAGAAATTGGGCAAAAAATGCATTAAAAAGTTGGAAAACTGACTTAAATCACTGACCAGCGCTGCCAGCGCCAGCTTGCTGCTACCGCCCGTTGCCACCCACTTCAAATAATGTCACTAATGCCACCTTGCTAGCTGGCCATATTTTTCTGATTTTTCAACATTTTTAAATCATTATTTTCCTATTCTTTTTTCATCATTTATTCCATATAAAAAAATATAATTGCCTCTAATTTTGCCTCAATTAACTTATAAACATGCCATTTAATCATACACATGATTTCATTTGGCTCAATTTCATGAAATTCTCATACACTTCATACATACTTTATTCATTTCATTGAAAAATTAAATTGCTTCATTAATCAACACATAAGTAACCACAAATTAACACCCTAGGTGTTACACCTATTAACCTATTAACCTATATTAAACTTCATTAAATCTTCTTAAGTAGTATTGAAGACCATTAAAAAGTGTTAAAGGCTATTACGTTATATTCAAAATTATGACTATTAAACTTTCTTAGATTCTATTACCGTTAGCCCCAAAATGCTCTAATACACAAGTTGTATAGCAAAGCAAGAATCCAAGTGAGATAGGTAAAATAGATGGGATGTGCAAGTGCAGAAAATAAAATTTAATGGAAGCACACAAGCACAGAGACAATAAGAACACAAGGATTATAGTAGTTTGGGCCCCCCTTTGCACCTACTCTACTCTCCAAGGTTTCCCCAACCTTAGGTTCTATCATAGCATGTGGAATCACACCCCCCTTAGTTTTCTGAGCTAACCGAGAACTCTTACAATTTTGGTTTTACTGAGCTCATTAGAAACTTATACATTGTTGGTTTTCTATGAGCTCGCCAACAAACGCATACACTCTAGTTTCTCATGAGCCAACCAAAAACTCATACACTAACTGATTTCTAGAGCTAACCAGCAACTTCCTCTTTTAGATACAATCATGTAAAATAAAAGTGCCTCTAATGAGGCCTAAGATATACACAGATTTAAGCTTAAATAAAGATAAACATAACCATATTACAGTATTTTTGTTCTCCTCTAAAATGGTATATATGTAGCTCTGAACTCTCTAAACATTGATAGCACATTAGAGTGAATACATGTTGTAGACTTGATTTTTTATGATTAATTCGTATTTAATCCACTCAAGCTATTCTCTCCTACATTAGAACTTCTATTTATAAGTTTTGAATCTATTTTTGACATTGCACCCTCTTTTGGTATGTTTTAGACTGTTTTAGATTGTGTTTTTAACACTCTACACAATTTACCTTCTAAATGTGCTTCAAACCACTCTGAAAGTTGGGTGCTCATTAGTTTCTATTGTCGCATTTAATTACAAAGCTTTTGAAGCTCTCTTCAGATCTTCTAAACTTTGGGTTAGTTTAAACTTTGTTCCTGCAATACTCTTCAGCCAATTTGAAGTTGGCTTCAGATGTTCTGAAGTTTCTTTTTCACGACTGACATATACAATGACTATATTTTGACCTATGAAGCTTGAGTCTTTCATCTGAAGCAACATCTAAAGTTTCTCTAATGCTTGTGCTTCCTTCCGAATCATACTCTGAAGCTTCCGCTTTCTTCTTAACATACTTTGAAGCTTTTTCCTTCTTCTGAACATACTATGAAGCTTCTTTTTTCTCTTTTGAATTCAGAGTTCTCCCTTTAAAACCTCCAGACACCATTTTGGAACATCTGAAACTTCCTTCAAAGCCACTGAACGTCCCTCTGACCATGTTTGCGTTACATCTGAAGCTTCTTTTAAATCTCAAAATCTCAGTAATATATTATTAGCTTAATTCAAGTAATTAACAAATTTTGTTAATCATCAAAACAAAACCCTTAGGTCATTAAACGTCGTTAAATTTTGTTAAATCCCATTAAACCCTATTAAATAATGTTAAAACATATTAAAATATATTAAAAGAATCTTAATGTCATTTAAATTTATATAAAAAATTTTACCAACTAATATTTGCATCATGTACAAAAATTAATATCTAAAAATTTTAGTTGGTATAATTGGCCTAATAAAATTCTAAATTTATTTAGGCTCACTTTGAATGAGAGGCTAGAGCTCATTAATCTTTATATTTAGGAAAGGCTAAATCTAATAATTTATGCAATACAATTCAAAAATCTATTTTTACTATCATTATCTTATGATAACAATTTAAACTTTTTATTTATATTACAACATATACTTTAATGTATACAAATTTTGTCATACATATATTATTTAATAATCTATAATTTAGATAAAAGTAATTTTAAATTTAAATACTTAAAATCTGATATTTACTATCAATTAGATACATACTCTCATATATATAGAATCTTACGCTCAACCTAAAATGATGATAATGCTTCTTGTTCTAGTTTTTTTTTTCTTCATGTTAGAATATGTTCTAGTAGATCTTTCCTCATTTCTTAAATGACAACTTAATCCTTGCTAATTACATCAAATGTCCACGTCAAAATTTCCATTGAATCATTTCAAGCAATTATAAATTGAAACAAAATCCACTCAAATTTTAAATATGATGACAGTGAATCTTATACAATCATTCAACATTGCCAAACATATTAAAAAAATCTACATCAATATTACAAGAAATAACACAAAATTAGACTTCAACTGGTGAAGGAAATTTTGGTCAAGGTCAAGAATTGGATGATTTGGTGCAAATTGCTAATCTCTTGACTCCAAGATGAGGTGAATCTTCATTGTCATTGCTAGAGTGGTGAGGTGAACCTCTTCTTGAATCTTGAGTGTTAAAACCTCAAGTTGGGAGTTGTCTTATGATGTTCTACATTTTTCTTCTTCATGTCCTTGCATTAATTTCTTCAAGCCACTGTCTTTCAAACCTTCTCAATTTCGTCTCTTACTCTCTTTTGCCTTATCTTTCCTTATTTTCTTTAATAGGTCAACCATTGAAGGATCTTGCTGAGTATTTACGCCCTGTTGGTGTTAGACACTTGCTACTAACTGTAATAGAGTGAAGTAAGACTTTTTGCATTGACACATATAGAAAGGCGTTAAGAGATGCTTGGAACACATGGTTTGTATCGGCATCTTTCCAGCAATTGAAGAATCTACAAAACCCAATATATATATATATATATATATATATATATATATATAAACCCCATCTGGTATCAGAGCCTGGTTAATCTG
>JAYJMB010078188.1:0-22443 GCA_036873735.1 Pouteria campechiana
AATGTGATTTGTAATATTGGTGATCAAGCAATATATCAAACCAAATGAAAGCAAATAACTCAATGAATGAAAATAATCGATTTGCATTAAAGAGCCAATATTCTCAAATAACAAATGTATTAGAGAGGGTTACATCTTCACCTTAGAAAGAAAGATTTAGTACATAATGAAAAAGGAAATAACTCCCTTCACAAAACTCAATACAATGCAGGTCATCTTCTCCCTTTTACAATGAGATTTCACCTTTAATCTTGTGTAGTTGCCTCTCCAAGATGTTTCTTTGCCTCCAAACCTTGCCGGGAGCCCCCAAACATGTGCCCTCACTTCACTTTTATATCCCCCTCCATTAGGGTTGAACATTTGCACAAGTTAAACATGATCAGAAATTTAGGATTTCTGTCTCTAGCACCTTGCCGCGGCAGGGAAAGGGCGTGCCATGGCAAGTTGCCTCTACCACATGAAAATTTGAAAATATAGGCTTCTTGCCTTGGCAGAAGATTGCCTTACTAGAGCAGAAGATTGCCTTGCTATGGCAAGATGTTGCTGACTTGAATACTCTTTTGCAGATTGTGCTTTGCATTGGCAAGATGTTGCTACCATATGAATTTTGGTTCTTTGTTGATCTTTTGCCAGATGTCTTCCTTTCCAACTTCGAACTTCATATTTCTTCACTTTTTGTCTTCTTTTCAAATCTTCAATTCACCTAGAGAAATCAATATTTTCATGTTAAATTCATTAAAATCTACGAAGGATTCATAAATAATTAAGTTTGAACATGCATGAAATAAGTGAATGAAATTCACTTATCAAATACCCCAAACTTCTCTATGAACACACTAACATCGATCTACATCATTAGTCAAAACCTCAATAAACTGAACATGGTTAAGAGGAAAATATCAAGATATCATGAATGTTTATACTTTCAACCTAAGCCTCATCTTCTCCACCATAGATTCCATGTGCAAGTGCAACAATTATAGCCATTTCTATCTATATCATTTCATACTTTCATTCATTTAAGTAGCCAAGTAATACATGTTCAATACAAGCCTTGTGAATTCACAATTCAAACCAAAGAAACTACATTAGATGCACATATGATGTTTTACTTTCCTCATTCATTTCTTTACTCTTCTTGTGGGCTCTATTACTATCACATTCTTAATATTTATCTTCTTTTCCATTTTTTAGAAAGTCACCCCCCCTAATCTTTGGGCTGTATTACCATTGCACCCCTAAACTTATTTCTTTTCAATTCATTGGATGTGATTCCCTAATTTAGAATGAGTTTTTACTAGTATTTTTCTTATCTCATCTAATGCTTGTCTCAACTAGAGTTACAATGAATTTTAGGATTCAAATTAAACTAAGCATACTTAGCCTCCTAACCTATTGCTAAGTATTCAAAGATTTCAAAAGAAATGGCTATGTCAATGTGATCAATGTGTATAAGAATCTATAGCAAATTAGATAAGGACTCAAGTCAAGCATGCAAGCAAAAATGATTTCTATCATTTTCAACTTAACCATTATCAAATGTCACATATATATCATTAGTTGTGTATGATGATTTTGATTGATGCTTAGAACACACAAAACACATTTATTTTTTATGATTTTTAAATATATGAAACTAAATAGTCAAAACACATAACAAACACACAAATAGAATATTTCACAACATAAGTACTATAGCACACACACAAATAGAGTTTTCAACAAGACACAATTAAGCATAATAGAAATGCACCAAAAATATCTAATGACCCCAAACTTGAAAGACACATTGTCCTCAATGTGGACTGAACATGTGAGTTGCAAAAACTTCCCTAAAAGAGTTCAATCAACCACATCAAATCCGTCATCAGTGTCTTCCTCATCTCTATCTCCATCAATGTCTATGTCAAAAGCAGTGTCATCTTTAGTGCCCTCTTCCACCTCAAGGTTAGCTGCTTAGGCATGATTAGCTCCATAGGTAGCCGCAGGTGGAAATACAGGAGGTTGGGGAAGCTGGACTAGAGTGGGGAGCACTGCAGCCAAAGTAACATGGCACTACATCAAGTAGTTAAAAGGCTGTGCTTGTTGGGAAAAATATTGAGAAATTTGCCCTTTGATGTCTTGCACATCAGCTTGCAAGTCAGACAGTTTTATGGCAGCAATGGCTTGTGGTCTGGCGCCTTGACAAGATGAACTCACTCTAGTAGCAATTGTGTTAGGACCTGGAGCACTACAACCATGGGGAGGGCCTTCTTCGTCAGTAGGGCCACGATAGTGGAGAATCTCGTTGATCATTTCATTTGTAATGGCAAGCTTAGGATGCACAATTTCTTCAGATGAGCTAGATGACACTCCTGCTCGTAGACACAAATCATATATCAATGAAGGATGACTAAAATCACCTTCTGTTGTCGACAATTTGTACATATTGACGATAGAAGCTTCAATTATTTTCCTAACATCAATGGACATCCATTTCTAAATAGCATAATTCAATATAGCCTTGTCTTTGGAAACACCCAAAACATGATAAGTTGGCATTGAATTTGCTGAAATAAACTAATGCCAAACTTTTCCTTCGAGGGTCAAGCACTTGCTAGAGAAACTACGCAGTCCTGTTCTTGAGATGGTCCATATGGTGCCCAGCTTTGTTATGCTCCGTATGATCTCTTCAAAATCAACATGGTCCTCCATCCTTAAGAAATCATCATCTTGAATATCAGGTAGTTGACATCTATGGTTGATTGTGGTTCGATCAAATGGAACCAACTTGCCTCTCACTAAGGTTTTATGCTCTGTGTTCTGGCACATTTGCATAAAACTCTCATATGACCCAGACAAGTGCTACTTCTAGTTGTTTAGCAAATTACTCCTAATGTCACTCTCTGAGCACAATAAGAATACGATGCCTTGGGTCATGAAAGCCCCTCTCTTGGGCACACATCCTGAATACGAGTGAAGTTTTGTATCATTCTTCAACTTCTTTACTAATAAAGGTAGGCTTGATGACAGGCTCAGAATCAGTAATCTTTCTCTTTTTAGAGGGACCTATAGCAACTATTTTCTTTCCTTTGGGAGGCATAATGTGAATGTATGTCAAAAGTAACACTAATTTACACTACAATTCCACTCAAAAGTGATAACAAAAACCTTGACCAACAATCTCAATAGATTCCAACCTTGAGCAAACACAATGTAATGACCCCAAACACTAGAAACCTTGAGCAATTTAGCTTGACAATGTAACGGCGACCTCTTGAAGTAATTCAACAAACACTTCATAGGCACAAACTAGAGCTCACAACCTTCATAAATTTATCTTCAACTTAGAGAAGCTCTTATACAAAAATGGCCATGGGAATCAATAATGCAAACACACATCACCAGAAAAATTATGCAAACTCACTTAAAAGAGGCTTCTTGTACTCACGTCCACCACTTAAACATTCCAACAAATAGTTCACATGCAACTATAAACCCCTCAAATTGTTACCAAAAATTCCTCTGAAAATGGATAATTTCCACTCCCAGTCATGCACAATGGATGAATAGAATGATAAAGTCCTCGAAAATGCAAGAACTTATTGGATTGCACAAAGCTTGTCATTCCTAACCTTGAACCCATTCAAAGAAGATGCGGAAGGATGAGGGTGTGCAAAGAGAATGGAGTTGAATGCTTATAGAGAAGGGGAATGATGTGTGGATGTAGCTTTAAGGAAGAAAAATGGAGTGGAGATGGGGTTGGAGGGTGAAAGGGTTCTCTCTCAAGTTTCCTTGGGTTGGAAATGAGAAAGGATGAGGGTTTTGGGGGTTTGAAATGGGGATGGGAGCAAATAGTTGGGACTTGATGTTTTTGAAATGGGCAGATATTTCACATGTGAGGGGAGGGGAGAGGCCTACCACGGTAGGGCGATGGCTTGCCTTGGCAAGCTCTCACTGACTATGGACACGTGCAACATGTTGACAAGCTTGCTGCGACAAGGATATTGTTTGCCTTAGCAAGCTCTCGCTAACTAGTGAACACTTGTAACATGTTGACAAGATTGCCATGGTAGGGATATGGCTTACCTCGGCAAGCTCTCACTGACCGCATGTTGTTTTCAGATGTTGTTCTTCCTTACTGCGGCAGGGAATTTTCCTGTCGCAGCAAGCACTCCTTGACTTCATGCTGCCAACCTTCCTTTCTTCAACCTTGCTACGGTAGGAACTCCCTGACTGCATGCTGCTTTTACATACTCTTCCTCCTTTCCACGGTAGGGTATTGTCTTGCTGCAGCAAGCTCCTTCTGACTACAACTTGTTGCCAATTGTTGCTGGTTGATTTTTAGGATGCCTATGTACTTTTGTCCTACCTAAAAATTCAAGTTGCCAACATGTTATTGTGAATGAAACTAACTACTAAGATACTAATTAAAATATTATATGCTAACTAAAACTAAGTCTAGAAGAATCAAATCTATCTAATATTTAATCAATAACTAGCTCAATGTTATTCCTAAAACTCATGCATATAACCACTAACTAAGGTATAACTAGAACTTGAAATGGACTAACTAAACTATGGATCAGAATTCAACAAATACTAATAACAACCATCTAAAGATTAATCTAATATAATAATAATTAAACTAATGTAAATTAAATAACTAAAAGTTTTAGAAACTTGGCTTACCACCCAAGAAGCATTGTATTTAATGTCTAGGCGAGACGACTTCCCTTTTCATGACTTTTCAAGATTACAGACTTCATTTAATTGCAATTGCAAGCCATTTCTGACATATTGCTTTATTTGGTGTCCATTGACTTTGAAAGTACTTTCATCTTTTAGATTCTTCAGACAATAGACCGACCTAGCGAGATTGAAATTTTCCTAAAACCAAACGCAAACGTGAGTCATAAAGTAAAACTTCTATTCTAGGCTCAACGCATCATTTGCAAATGAATTCATCATGATACTTCTTCGTTCGTTCCTTGTAAATCTTTGCATTCTCGTATGCTTCATTCCCCAGCTCTTCTAGTTGATTGAGCTACAATTTCCTTTGCTCTTTTACCTTCTACAAATCAAAATTCAAATTTTTGATTGCCTAATATGCTTTGTGCTCTAGCTCAACTAGTAAGTTGCAAGCCTCCTTGAAAACAAGTCTATAAGGACTCATTCTAATTAGGGTTCTGAAGGCGGCTCTGTAAGCTCATAATGCATCATTCAACTTCATCACCCAATCCTTTCTTGCAATGTTTATTGTCCATTCCAATATTGCCTTAATTTGTCAGTTGCTAATCTCAACTTGCCCAAATGTTTGCGAATGATAAGTAGTTGCAACTTGGTGTCTAATCTTGTACTTTCTAAGCAGAGCGGCAAAAACCTTATTGCAGAAGTGAGTTCCCCTATCACTAATGATGGCCCTTGTAGTGCCAAAGTTGGAAAAGATCCTATCTTTCAAAAATCTTAGCAACACATTAGCATCATTAGTCCTAGTGGCCATCGTCTCAATCCACTTAGAAACATAATCCACAGCAAGCAAAATATATGGGATACCATTTGATGAGGGAAATAGTCCCATGAAATCAATCCCCCACACATCAAATAATTCAAGATTACCTATGAGTGGTATCTCATCTCGCTTTTTAGTATTCTTTGTTCGCTGCCACCTATCACACATCACACAGAAGGCATGAGCATCCTTAAAGATAGTTGGCCAATAGAAACTAGAGTGAAAAATCTTTAAAGTAGTTTTCTTCCCTCCAAAATATCCTCCATAGCTGAATGTATGGCAATATTTTAGTATGCTTTGTTGCTCCTCTTCTGGCACATAACATCTAATAATTTGGTCTGGACATAGTTTGAAAAGGATTAGATCTTCTCAAAAACAATACCTTGCCATAGACAACAACTTCTTCCATCTCTATGAATTTAACATAGGATTAAACACTCCCTTAACCAAATAATTCATAATATCAACATACCAAGGTTCACTTCCCTACAAAAAACTAATGTTCGTTAGGAAAGATCTCATTGATGTGAATGTTCTCCTTACCTCTCTCTTGCTCAAAATTGGCCCCTTCCACCAACATAGACAAGTGATCTGCTACCACATTCTCATAGCCTTTCTTCTCCTTGATTGTCAGGTCAAATTCTTATAATAATAAGATCCATCTAATCAACCTGGGCTTAGAATCCTTCTTTGTAAGCAAGTATCTCAATGCAGCATAATCAGAATAAACAATTACCTTCGAACCAATCAAGAAAGAATGAAATTTTTCCAAGCAAACACAATTGCAAGTAATTCTTTTTCAGTGGTAAAATAGTTCAATTGTGCTACATTCAGAGTTCTATTTGTATAATGAATCACATGAGGTAATTTGTCTACTCTTTATCCTAGAATGGCATCGACAGTAAAATCCAATGTATCATACATGAGCTCAAATGTAATGGACCAATCATGGCTGCTAAAACTAGAGCTAAAGTTAACTTTCTTTCAAGGAATTGAAGGCAACTAGGCATTCCTCATCAGAACAAAATGTTACGTCCTCAGACAACAGGTTATAGAGTAGTCTAAATTTTTTTTGAGAAATCTATTATAAATCATCTATAAAAACCTGCATGGCCAAGAAAGCTTCTAACTCCCTTAAATAGAAGCTACAAAGAGTTGTCTACATTAGTGGAGAGAGATTATGAAAAGCAAGCATATGGTATACTTTGTGAAGATCATCAGAATCATTAACTTACACATTGTTAATTAATAGATATGCATAGATTTGAAGATTTACATAACACACACAATCACAATTTTCACTTCATTAAAGGATTGATGAAGTATTAGTTCATGAAATTACTTTAGAAGTATATTGAATGAATTCTGAATCATGCGTACATTTGTAATTTATCTGGCATATGTTTGATTGTCTAAGAGAGATTTTTCCTAATTGTTTCACTAGTTTGGTTGCTATTTTGCTCGAGTTTATCAAAAGCTAAGTTTGGGGGTATTTGATGAGTCTATAATATACCATGCTTTAATACCCAAATTCATATGTTTTGGAACCTCATTTGGCATGATTTACTGATTTGCAACTACATTTGATGAAATATTACATTTAATAGAGTTATTTGGTTTTTCAATCAACAAACCATGTCAAAGAAAAGCTGAATGTGAACAAGCATTACTTTTATTGAGTCATACATGTATTGTGATGATGATCCATACATGTATTACAGATGATTTTGATGACAACAAAACTTATACCTGATTTTCATTATGCTAATGATATTGCTAATATTGAAAAACAATAAATAGAACTATACATGTGCCTAATATAATACAATTGATCACATTGCCTAAAAGTTGTATTTGAATTACTCATGTATACCATTAAAACACTCTTGAAGTATTTTAGAAACTTTAGATAGTAATTCAGAAGTTATTTCTATATCCTCATAAGTCCTAATATAATTTCTCAGAAATTATAAGGCTTGTACGTAAAGTAGTTTCAGAAACTTTGAAAAAAACTCTTTAATTCTTAAGGATCAGAAAACTCTGAAGTTAGCACCCAATATAGCTTTTTAACCTCTGAAATAACAACATCCAGTTAACTACTCTAAAGTCATGTCATAAACTCTGAAGTCATGTTAGAAACTCTAAAGAATTGCTTTAGAAGCTTTGAAGTTCATACTTGATATGTTCTAGAATCTTTGAAACCAATCTTCCAATCTATTTATCTAACTATAAATTACTTTAGAAGAAAGTATAGTTATTTTAATGAATACTCCAACCTCCAACAGCAAGCATACATGCATACTTTGCTATGATTTCAAATGTTATGCTATAAGAACAAATTGTCATAATATATCTTTCAAATGCTTTGGTAGAATGATTTCAAAGTACATTCATATTTGTTTCTCTTCTAAGAATCTTTTGCATATCTATGATTACTTGATAAAAAAACAATTATATAATCCATTATGTAATTATCTTATTATCATATATTGGATCTTTTATGAATATATATATATATATATATATATGTGTTATACATGGAAGTATTAAATTAAGAAAGAAATAAATCATAATTAGATAAAGTTTATATAAAGCATACAAATTAAAGCAAATATCCATGCTTCACAATGTATGTATATCATGAATGGATAATTATAGAATGTTTGATAAACTTCAAAGAAACATATGTATAATCAATTAGGCATGTCTTTATAAACAGAAAAACATGAAAACATCATTTGTAGATAAAAGAACAACAACATGCTTAAGTGAACTTATCTTTCTCAATGCATAAATTCATTTTGGCTATCCATGATATACAACTTATGGAAACTCATTTTTTGGATATTCATAATTGAAAAATTATTTTAGTATACTTTGACATAGTATATACATGAGCTTTAATGAAATCATGGGTGTATGAACACATAAATGAAAATATACTTAATACACACATCCCTTACAAAGTATGAATCAAATATTCTATTCATGCTTCATATATACTACATGTGACAAATGAATTTGATTTAAAATAAGAGTTGTCAAAGTTTCAAAAAATAGCAGAACACAAAAATAGAATTGGAGAATGCCAGCCACTTGGAGCAATCACTTGGCATACTGCCTAGCAATGGGTAGTCAGATGAATCAAGAAATGAAGCACTAGAAGGAAAATCGCTTGGCAAAGTCCCCAACTACCTGGGAGCACAGCCGGTATGACAACCACCTGCCATACTGCCTGCTAGGAGGTAGCAAGGTACACTTGGAAGAAAAGCCCAAGAATTGACCACAGTTGCTTGGCCCAACTGCCTGGCATAGCACTTGGCACACAACTGCTTGGCCCAGGCACCTACCATTCCATCTGACAATGCCCAACGATCAAAATTTCAAACATTGCAAGTAACAAAAATTCTAAGCTCCTTATCCAATGATTAAGTTTTCAAGATCTATTTAAGGAGCATTTAAGGGACATTTAAATAACAAGATAGAGAGCATAAAAAGAGAAACTACAAATAATAAAAAGAGAAAAATTATCTTGCAAATCCTAAGGCCGAGATCTATCACTTTCATATTCCAAAGGAGCCTTCATTCTCCAGTCTCCTTCAAGGCCAATCTCTCAACAATATAAGGGAAGAGCTTCTGCACCAAGAAGAACTGCATCTAAGATCTTCCTCAACGCTCAACAAGAACCACGTCAAAAAGTATAAATTCTTATTTCATTTATTTCATTTGTAGAAGTTGCTGGTTAGCTTAAAAACCAAGGTAAAAGTTATTGGTGAATTTGTGAAAACCAACATTATTAACGTTGTTGGTAAGCTTGTGAAAACCAACATTGTTAGAGTTATTGGTAAGCTCGTAAAAACCAAGGTAGTGAGTTTCTGATGAGCTCGGTAAAACCAGTGTATGAGTTCTTGGTTAACTAAGGAAAACCAAGAGTGATTCAACAAAAGATTAGTGGAACCTGAGTGCAGCATGTAAGGCTGACTCAAAGAGTGGAGTAGGTGCCAAGAGAGGGCCTGAACCACAATAAGTTGCATGTGCTATCTGTACTTGATTTTTCCTCTATATTCTTACTTGTTTTATCCATTGCTTCATTTTGATTAGCATGCCAAAATAAAAGAAAGAGAAGGATTTGATCAAATAGGGGTTAAAAGAAGTAAATTTTATAAAACCCAATTCACCTCCCCCTCTTGGATTCTAGCCTATCCCACCGGGACCAACAAGTTGCATCAGAGCAGGCTATATAAATATTTGTAGTAATCTATTTGGCTAACCCAATAATGTCTACTATCACATTCTCTGAAGGATATTCCATCACACAAATTCCATACTTTAAGGGATTGAGTTTTGATCAATGGAGAAAGACGATAGAAGTAAGCCTTCTGGCCAATGATTTTGAAAAGTGGAAAGTTGTCTTTATTAGTTTAAATAAAGATGCTAAAAGAGCTAGGCAAATAAACATCAAAGCTAAAAATACGTTGCTAAATTCTCTATGCCCCAGCCTCTGCAATCATGTCTCAACCTGTAGAAATGTAAAAGATATAATAAAAAGATTAAGGATTATTTATGAAGAGTAAATTGATTTACTGCAAAATGAAACTAATATCTTTGCTAAGAATAACTTGAGTGCAAGGAATCATTAAACAATGGAGCAATCTCATCTAGAGAAAGGAGAAAAGAAAAATGATCAATCTATGAAAGCAGAAGTACTATCAATAAAAGGACTACCAAAGATTGAAGAGGAGAATTCTCAAGAAAAGAATGAATTTCAAGAAGAAATTGTTGAATCCGAAATTCAAATTGAAGATCAAAAGGATGAAACAGTTGAGGAGAGTATATCTAAAGAAGATAAAGATGATAAAGAAAGAGTTGCAATTCAAAGCTAATATCTGAAGCAAGTCAACGAAGAAAAAAGAGTGAGAAAAAGAAAGAGAAGGATAGTCGTAGAAAGAAGAAAGAAAGAGAAGAAGTATCTTATAGTTAAGAACTTAAATAATTTCTTCTCTCCGAAGGACTATGAAATAAAGAAGGAAAATAAAGAAAAGATAAAATACCAAGTTTCTTCAAAAGATAAAAGGTTTCTTGACACTGGTTGAACAAAAATGTATTCCATAAAGTCATGGAAGACAAGGTAAGCATAGGTATGACAACTCAAACTAAGCTTCCTTTTACTAGATATCTATGTTTTATACATTTATTCTTTTATCTTAAATATTGCTTGACTTTAGAATTCAGCTTAAAAATATACATACATATATATATATATATCAGATTATAAAACTATAACAAAAGTATGAATTCTAAAAACCATTTAAAATAGGGAAGCTATGATGATTAACTTAATCTTAAGAATAAGTATACCAAAGAAATATATGTTTTATCTAAACTTTAAAACATTATGCATTCATAAGAAATTCTAATTTGAAAATTTTTTACTTAAATCAAGTTTAAAAATCCACATTCATAATATTCAATAGTAGCAAATTAAGAGCAAAATGATTTTATTTTTCAGAAAGAATTTTCCTTAATTCCTAATAAGCTTGAAAAGAAAATTTTGATTTGAAAGCTACACCATAAAATCATTAAGTGATCATATGATTAAACAAAAATATCTTCTATTGCTCAACAATTATTATAGAATTGGTTTCTTTCTAATCTTAATCGAATATAATTTGAAGATATTAAAAATCCAAATGTTACAATTAAAAGAAAAACCTTCCTAATCTAAGAAATGAATGATTCATATTTTGCCATCTAATTTCTTTTTGCATACCATGGTGATAAATAGAATATTGCATTAATTAAAATATTGTGAGCTTATTATTGATGAAAAAGTGCAAGAATGTTCTAAATATATGCAATCCAGACAAAATGAAGAAATTCTTCAAGATGCAAAATCAAAACAGCTATGTCCAAAAATATAGAAAATTTAGAGTTTGATTTTGATGATAAAGAAAGAAGCTTCAGAGCTAACATCAAAGGAATCAACAAGATGGCTTTGGAGGCTCTGAAAAGTATCGTAAGAGGCTCTAAAATATGGCTTTGGAGTCTCTGAAATATGGCTTCAGAGGCTCAGAAAGGTCACTTCGGAAGCTCTAAAAATGTTTTCTGGGGTTCTGAAATATGTTTTCGGAGGATGTCTGTGGAGGCACTAAAAGCATAACTTCAAAGGCCTCTAAATGGTGCAAGGAAGCAGGACTAAGTGACATTTAATGAAGTACTTTGAAGTAATCAGAAAAATGAGAGAAAGTTGCAACGGCAAAATTATTTTTCAAGACTCACAACAGATTATCAGAAGTCTCTCAGAACCAAACAGAAAAAAGTAAAGTTTCTGCATTAAGGAGGAGCTCAGAATTTTCTTTTTCATAAAGAAGTTCTGCACACATAACTCAGAACCTCTACAATAATTGACACAGAAGTTCTGAATAAGTTCTATTCTACACAGAAGAAACACGAAAATAGAGATACGTTACATAGAACTATGTTGAAGATATTTATGTGCTTAGAAACTCAATCATCAAGAACTTTTGAGCACCCTCAGAAGTTATCAGAAATATCTTGAACATTTTTAGAAGCAATGTAGAATAAGTTTCTCCATTCAATAGATTATCAAAAAGTTTTCAGAAGACAATTAGAGCTGCAACAGCTAAAGAAGATTATTAAAGCAACAATTACTCCAAACTATGAATGATGAAATAAAGAATCAAGTTTAGTAGCTTTACTTATGAGCTCAACTAAAAGCATCTACAAAAGAAGTAATGAAGGAAGATAAGTTGCTCAACTTGATAATTCAATTAAAGAATCATGCTTTATATGTCTATAACCTTTAGATGTCTCTGAAATAATTGCCTTGATTGCACATATATATAAATTCATTGGTTGAGCAAAATCATTTGAGATAAACAATTCTAAAAATCTAAGCCAATATATGAAATTGATTAATCTACATAATTGAAAAATCTCAAATAAGAATTTCACTCTTAGTCATTCCTTTTTTTGGAATCATTAAAATTTAAATAATTATGAATTTATCAAACTTGAATAATTATATAAATCTTGATGAATGCTCAAAAAGGCTTTTACACTATTTCATTTAAATGCATTATTGTTGTTATTTATGAGTGTAAAGATTGAGCATGCTTAAGTTGAAATTATGTAAGTATGTATATATTTTTTCCTTAATGTTGAAAATATTTGATATGTATAACATATTTTAAAATGCTTAATATTTGTAATATTGGACAATCATAAATTCTAAAATGATAAATTAAATGGGGATAGAATAAGATAAAATCTTTAAATTTAGATTTCTTAGAATATTTTTCAGAGCGCTGTGGCCTGTGACACTAGGCACTTGCAATGCCAGGCCCCTGCGATGTCAAGCGTCTGTGCTCATAGCTGCCTACCGTTTTGAAACCCATTATACCCGGCACATTGAACCAATTTCATTTCCATCTATTCTTCATTGCCAACCTCCTGTGGTTGAAAAGAGGAAGCGCCTACCATTCCTAAACCTCCATTAGAGCCATTTTACTAAGCTTCTACCTCTTCCAACACTTTCTCACATCTTAATGGCACCTAAGGTTGCTCTAAACCCCAAAGAGGAGTGAAATGAACTAGAACTTGAGGAGGAGTGTCTTCTTCCTAGCCTTCAACCTCTAGAAACTCAAGAAGATCTTAAGCCATGGATAACGTAGGTAATCTCCCTTCCTAACCTAATGTGAATGTTGAAGAAGAAAATATAGAAAGAGGAGAAGGAAGGCCAAATTTGATTTGAGCAAGTTGCTAAAAGAGGTTGATGGAAGAAAGGTTCCAATTGCTAAATTTGAACCAATTAATTTACCCGCATATTACTTTGGTAGTGAGGACAAAAAAATCAAGTTTTATACCTCAATACTTGGTAGACCCATCCATGTTTAGAATAATATTGATCTAGATTTCCTTGATAACTGCAAATCTGACATTCAATCAATGTTAAATTATCAAGGGTGGACTGATTTAATGAAATATGAAGCACCAATCTTCAAAGAGCTAGTCCTTATATTTTACTTTAATTAGAAAGATAGCTCTTATAAATATATGGTAAAAGGTATGAGAATGATCTTTGGAACAATAGCTTGGAGAAATACTAGATGTGCCAAACATAGAAGATGAGGATGACCTAAAAAAGGAAGAAATTTTCAACAAACTATCTTCAAGTACAGCTTATACATCTTCCCATACTTCCATGAGAACAAGAGACTTATCCATTGAGCTTAGGATGCTTAGAAAAGTCTTAGAAAACTATTTTAGATGTATGAGAAAACTATATGAGAATTTCTGATGATAAAATTATGAAATATTAGGAAATGAATGCATGTTTATGCAATATAATTTAGAGTTATGATGAGATAACTAAATTCATTTCCCCAACAGCTCAAGCTTCTAGTAAACATAATTAATGATAAGACCTTGATAGTTGAAATCAAGTAGGAAAATAGATTAAGAATGCTTAATCCTAAAGCAATTTTCACCTATTGAACAACTTGGAAAAATGGAAAACAGAAATTGCAAATGAAAAATATTTTGGATATTTTGTGTAAGAATGTGATGATGGTAATCTATATAGATTTGAGTTCCATAGTTAGTAATACTCACTTTATATGATTACATGGTGATTTCACAACTCTTTCACGAATATGAAATATTTAAAATAGATATTTATTTTGATCTATACTTATGTTATAACAATCCATATCATGATTTTTGATGTTTTACAGACAATCTATACAAATTATACCCATTTTATTATGCATTGTCTTGAATGTTTGAATATCTGTCTATAATGACTTTGAATATTTGAATGACTATATACTTAATTTATGAGTATTTGTTTAAGAGCTCTCCATTAAGTGCTACCAACAAGTGGTATAAGTGGTATCATGAATTTATTCTTCCTATTGATATCATATCATGATCACTAGTATGTTTAAACATTTAAAAATGAAAAATCCACTAGTAAAAATGATGTATAGTTTAAAATTAGAAGAAGATCGATTTGAATACACATCTCCCATGATATAGCTTTTTGATGTTGATAAAAAAGGGGAGAAGTATGGAGTAAATATAAGGAGAAAATATAGATAAATATTGAGAAAACTCATTACTCCTGATAATACATAGTTATTCTGGAAAAAAGGAGTCTTTTGTGTTCCTTTAGAGGTGGACAAGTCAACAAAAGCAATAGAGGGAATATAAAAGGAAAAAGATAAATTTAAAATATCATGACCAGTATCATTACACATAGAATTACAAAATTCAAATTAGCAAGGGGGAGTTTTTTATAAAAAGGAAAAATATGTCATGAGAAAACTTATAGTACTTCATATGTCATGACTAGTGCCAAATTCCACATGCATACATATCTCTATTAGTAAGGGGGAGTTTGTTATTGAATCATTAGCATATTCTTTATTTGTCTCAAATCTTCAAGTTTTGTCATCATCAAAAAGGGGGAGAATGTTGAGTCATGCATGTATTGTGATGATCATCCACACATGTATTATAGATGATTTTGATGACTACAAAACTTATACCAGATTTGCATTATACTAATGATATTGCTAATATTGGAAAATAATAAATAGAATTATACATGTGCCTAATATATACAATTCATGTTAATCTATGTGCATAAATTAATTACTTTATAATGATAATGATCACATGGTTATTAGAAATAAAACATTGCCTAAAAGTTGTATCTGAATTACTCATGTATACCATTAGAACACTCTTGAAGTATTTCTGAAACTTTAAATAGTATTTTAGAAGTTATTTCTGCATCCTTAGAAGTCTTAATATAATTTCTATGAAATTATAAGGCTTGTACTTAAAGTAGTTTTAGAAACTCAGAAAACAACTCTTTAATTCTTCAGGATCGAAAAACTTTGAAGCTAGCACCCAATACAACTTTTTAACCTCTGAAATAATAACATCCAGTTAACTACTCTGAAGTCATATCATAAACTCTGAAGTCATATCATAAACGTTGAATTCATGTCATAAACTCTGAAGTCATGTCATAAACTCTGAAGAATTGCTTCAGAAGCTCTGAAGTTCATACTTGATGTGTTTTAGAATCTTTGAAACCAATCTTCCAATCTATTTTATCCAACTATAAATTACTTTAGAAGAAAGTATAGTTATTTTAATGAATATTCTAACCTCCAATAGCAAGCATACATGCATACTTTGTTATGATTTTAAATGTTATGCTATAAGAACAAATTGTCATAATACATCTTTCAAATGTTCTGCTAGAATGATTTCAAAGTACATTCATATTTGTTTTTTTTCTAAGAATCTTTTGCATATCTATGATTACTTGATAAAAAAAGAAAAACAATCATATAATCCATTATGCAATCATCTTATTATCATATGTTTGATCTTTTATGAATATATATACATGTTCTACATAGAAGTATTAACTTAAGAAAGAAAGAAATCATAATTGGATGAAGTTTATATTAAACGTACAGATTAAAGCAAATATCCATGCTTCACAACGTATGTATATCATGAATGGATAATTATAGAATGTTTAATAAACTTCAAGGAAACATGTGTATAATTAATTAGCCAAGTCTTCATAAACAAAAAAAACATGAAAACATCATTTGTAGGTAAAAAAATAACAACATGCTTAAGTGAACTTATCTTTCTCAAAGCACAAATTCATTTTAGCTATCCATGATCTACAACTTATGGAAAATCATTTTTTGGATATTCATAATTGAACAATTATTTCAGTATACTTTGACATAGTATATAAATGAGCTTTAATGAAATCATGGGTGTATGAATAAATAAATAAAAATATACTTAATACACACATCCCTTTCAAAGTATGAATCAAATATCCTATTCATACTTCATATATACTACATGTGACAAATGAATTTTGATTTAAAATAAGAGATGTCAAAGTTTCAAAATATACCAGAATGCAAAAACAAAATTGGAGAACGCTAGCTTCTTGGAGCAACCTAGCAATGGATAGTCGTATGAATCAAGAAATGAAGCACTAGAAGGCAAACTGCCTGGCAAAGTCCCCAACCGCCTGTGCCTACTGCCTGGGAACATAGCCGATATGATAGTCGCCTGCCATATTGCTTGCCAGGAGGTAGCAAGGTACACTTGGAAGAAAAGCTAGAGAATTGGACATAGTTGCTTGGCCCAACTGCCTGACATAGCGCCTGGCATACAGCCACTTGGCCTAGGCACCTGCCGTTCCGCCTAACGATGCCCAATAGTAAAAATTTCCAATGTTGCAAGTAATAAAAATTCCAAGCTCCTTATCCAACGATCAAGTTTTCAAGATCTATTTAAGGAGCATTTAAGGGACGTTTGAATAACAAGATAGAAAGTAGAAAAAGAGAAAATACAAACAAGAAAAAGTTGATTTAAAGCCTCGTTACATTTTTCCTCTTTTGTCCAGCTATAAAATTTTTATGATAAGCATTCAGAACTTCTTAGCTTCATCTTGCTGTCAGTTGCCGTTGTGCACTTAATGAAAAACTTCTTAGGTTCTTCTATTGAACTTCTAAGTTAGTGGCAAAGATCACACGAATTTTTGTTTCTGATGAACTTCTTAAGTCTTGGCATTTTAGGGTGCCTCTGAACAACTTCTGAGTTGTCTCTAAAGAGCTTCTGAGGTTTTTTTGAAGTTTACATTTTTCCTTTAATGTGCTTCTTAAATCTTGGCTTTTTGAAGATGCCTCTGAACATCTTTTGAGATACTTATGAAAAGCTTTTGAGCACATAAACTTCTTTTGTGTTCATTCTATTTTATTGTTATCGATATTCTGTTACAACTCTAAAATTTGGAAGCATTTCTGAAGTTTGAATTCTAATGAACTTCTGATTTACTTCCTACATTGTTTTTAAATGCCTATGATTCCTCTGAATTATTTCTGAAGTTCTTTTTGTTGAACTTCTGATTGCAAAAGCGTCTTTTGCATTGCTTCTGAGTAACTTCTGAATGTATTCAAAAGTTCTTATTAATGAACTTCTAAGTGCAAAAACATTATTCTTCTTAAGGTGTTTTACTTCTAACGTTAGTTTATAAAGCTTGAATTCTACCTTTGATAAGCTTCTTGAATCTTATGTTGGCTTCTAATTAGAGTATGACTTCGGAGTTGCTTCTGACTTGGTTCTGAGTGCAGAAGATTCTTCTGAATTATTTCTGAAGGCTTGAGCATGCTGCTGATCTACTTCTGGAGACATGGGAAATCTTTGGAAATGATTCAAAGACTCATTCCTTATCTCTGAAGAGATTCAGAAGAACTTTTGATAGTATTCTGAGTTCAAAAACTTCTTCTGAACTCATGAGCTTAACTATTTATCTCTGAAGGGGTTCTGATTTATCTTTTGACATACTTCTAAGCACTTCTAAAATACTTTTGAAGATTGGAATTAATATTCAAGTTACTTATGAGCTTCTAATGTGATTCTAGGTAGCTTCTGATGAAGGTTATATATTTTTTGAAGTATTTTTGAAACTTGGAATTTCTTGAAATTCTTTCTATTCGAGCATTCCTTAATTATCTTCTTTTGAAGGCTTAATGTGATAAACTTTAAACTTGATAAAATTATAATTAACATTGTTTATCGCATGTAGTTGCTCTCCTTAATTTGTTTTGACATATAAACAGTGTATCACTTGGAAAGTAAATAGTTAATACCTTAACTCTTCACTCATATGTTTGTTCATCATCAAAACTTAGTTACTTAATTACATTTATCATCATAATTAAGCTAAGTAGGAGAATTAGACTCAACATGAAACTCCCTGGATCTTTCAGATTTTGTGGTAGCTTGTTTTGTAGGATGGGTGAACATTCCTCATTCAATTTCATAGTTTCATAATCCTCAAGCTTCCCCTTATTTGCCAAAATCTCCTTCAGGAATTTCTCATAGCAGGGCATTTGTGCTAATGCATCTCTAAAAGGAATGTTAATATGCAATTTTTTAAATACATCTAGGAATTTCAAAATTTGCTTATCCATGTTGTGCTACTAGAGTCTTTGAGGAAATAGAATTGGAGGCACATATGGCTTGGGATTATTTGGAAACAATTTGCTCTTTCTTGCATCTTGTGGTTGTACAATAATTTCTTCTTATTTTTCTTAGGGAGCTGGTTATTCTGCATGTTCTTCTACCACTTGCCTACCACTTCTTAGAGTTGCAGCATTTACCATCTCATGGATTTTTTTCTATGTGGCTAGGTAAAGAACCCTGCTGCCTTCCTAACATCATGTTTGCTAACTGTCCAACTTGCATCTCTAGATTTCTGATTGAAGCCTCTTGATTTCTGAGTGATACCTCTTGCTTTTGAAATCTCATCTTAGTGTTGTTCATAAAATCTTGAGTGTTGCTTGGCAAGTTGGTGACAATCTCTTCCATATTAGACTTTTTCTCTTTTGGTTGCTTGAATTCTAGTGTTGGTCTCATTATATTCTAATTACTCAATGAAAATTTTAGATGATTTTTCCACCCCGGATTGTAAATGTTGTCGTAGGGTTTGTTCTACTATCTGTGAAAATTACCAACAAAGTTAACATTCTTACTAGGTTGTATAAAAGTGTTACCGACCTAACAATCCATGCTAGCATGTCCTCCACTATAGAAATCACAAGTCACTCTGTGAATTTTCATTATTAAAGCATTCATGTTGTTTATCTTCTGATTCAATGCCTCAAACTGTGCAATGAGTATAGTAAGAGCATCCCTTCATGCAATCGAACTAGTCTTCTTATTGGTAGCCTCTCATTAGGCCATTGATAAATGTTGGATGTCATTTCTTCCAACAATTCGTAAGCTTCTTCTAGAGTTTATTCAATAATTCCCCTTACAGCTGCATCAATCATAGAATAAAAATTGGGACTAGATCCATTATTAAACGTTTGTACCTACATCCATATAGATAGTCTATGATGTGGCCATTTCCTTAACAAATCCTTGAATCTTTCCCATGCTTCATACAAAGGTTCATTATGCATTTGCATAAAGTTTGTAATATCATTATGCATATTAGCAGATTTTGCAGGAGGAAAGAATTTACCAAGGAACTTCTGTGCCATAGCATCCTATGCAGTGATTGATCCTATAGGTAAAAAAGAAAGCTAACTTTTAGCTTTGTCCTTAAGAGAAAATACAAGTAATCTCAATCTAATTGCATCATCAGAAACTCCATTATATTTGATTATATCAAAAATTTCGAGAATAGCATCTTTGTGGCTATTTGGATCATCGCTTGGAAGTCCACTGAATTGCACCAATTCCTGAAGCATTTGAATGAGAGATGGATTGATCTCAAAGTTGTTTGCTTGAATTATAGGTCTCCTAACATTTGATTGTTGCCCTGAATAGTTGAAGCAGTATAATCTTTCAAGAGGCTACATGGATTTTCAACCTTACCAGTTTCTTCCATCTTTACAATTTGATTCATTTGTTCTCTTAGTCTTTTTTTGTAGGTATGATTGATTTCTGGGTCGAATTCAATAAGATAGACTTCTTGACTTCGTACCATACACCAACTCTCTGCAACAAAGAAAAATAATAGAAATAGATTAAACCTAAAATTCAAAACAAAATTAAACCTAAGAATAAATGAAACATATAACTAGAAACTATGCAAAAAAATAAAAAATCAAAGTAATACCAATCTTGATTCGTATTGATATTAGTATATAACTTCATTGCTTCCTTGGCAAAGATGCCAAAAACTTGTTGGATTTTGTGCAAGTATACTTGATCATAAGTAATATAGATGATGTGAGTTGAGTATCGTTCCCATAAGGAAGTATGTTGTAACCCACTAAGTACCAAACTTATATCAAATCCATATTATTTGATTAAGTGAATTACCACAATTGTTATAGAAAATAAATCTAAATAGAACAATGGAGCTAATAGATCCCAGGAGCAAAGGAAGAAAAATCAATGGATGAAGTATCTAGGGATTCAACTTCACCTAGAAAATCCACTTGTATTGATGAATTGCATTGAGTAAATTACCATTCATCTCATTGTCAATCAGATGCACTAAAGTATCTACCACCCTTTCTTAAGTGCTATGTTAGGTGTGCTTATTAAAGTTGCCTACAATGTCTCCATGTAGATCAATAATAATAAACTCATTATGCCTAGGCATCTAGATGTAATATATGTGCTTGCAAAGTCATACTCATACAGATTGCACATGTATATAATAGCTATCTCTAGTCTTCATTGCATCATATGTTCTTCAATTCAAGAGTTTATCTCTAATTCAAATTGCTCAAGAATGAATTAAAAATCTCAATTTATGCATGTGGAGGCCAATTACAAACTTGTATTGAGCATAGAAATGAAGAAATAATGAGAAAGAAAATAATTAAACTCAAAAATTAAACATCTACACAAGATTCATTACTAGGATCCATGTAACCCTAGATGAAACAAATTTAGAACATCATATTTGAATTAAAACCAACTTAGTAATTAATAAAAATTATCATAATCCAAGTTTGAATGTTGATTCAAAAACAATAGATGAAATAAATAGAAAGAAAAAAATATTCAGGTTGCAATAGCTTTCTCCAATGATCTCCCTTGCTCCAAAGCTCTTCTCTATTTCTTCCTTACAAAAACTCCCCTAATGATTATGTTAAGCCTCTATTTATATCCCTCTTAATTAGGTTTAAATGTCTCTTGCATAACTTAAATAATTTTACACATAAAAATACAAATTAACAAAAATAACCAACTTTTGCAAATCTACCCTATACGCCAGCTTCACAACTTGTTATTGTTTTGGGGGCCGCAACCCCCAATCTCTACTAGCAAATGCTCTTTTCTTCATTCTGGGCATTGGAGCCCCAATTTCTTTCCACCATTTACAAACTGTTTTCATCATCTTGTTCATTCTCCAACTCCATTACATTTTCTCTTTCATCTGTATTGATTCTCCCATGTTTTCTTCTCCTTTCTTGTAATCATGTCCCTACACATAACAATCACAATAAATTAACTCAAATAGCTTAAGAACAAGCCAAAGATCTAGTAAAATGATATGATATAAGTAAATAAAATTCACTTACCAGTCATCCTAGAAGTAGTGTTTTGCTACAAACTGCAACCACTTCTTTCTTTGTGAGTTTAGAATTGGATGAAAAACTCTCTTGACTAAATAGTTAATAATGTTGGCATACCAAGGTTGTAACACCCAGGGTGTTAAAAAATGAATAAATTCTAGCAAAGTTTTCTTGAATGTTCATTTGAAGTCAAAAATACATAAATGTATTAAGTTGTGAAGAGGTTGTTATGAAATTTCATGTATGGGACAATTATATGGTGTCCTACTTGTTAAGTTGAGAGGATAAAGTGCTTATTTTAATGCATCCATATTGATTGTATTCATGGGAGAAGAAGATTTTTCTAAATAATTTAAGTAGAGTCATTATGTATATGAATTTCACTTAACAAAGTTAAGTTGTATTTTGACCACAAGGGCATCTTAAAAAGAAGATGAATATAAAAACGGTATCACTTGTATCCAAGTTTTAGCATAAATAGGGGACGATTTAGAAAATGTGTTTAACAATAAATTTGTAGCCCTTGAAATTATCTTTCAAACACATTATGAATCACATAATTTGGACATTGCATGAGGAAGTTATAGCATAAATGTAAGACCTATGGTGTGAATTTTTTGTAATTGTGTATTTGAGTACATTAAAATTTTCCTAGCCCCATTATGCCTATTTTTTTCTGTTTTAGCTAAGAAATCATCTTGCCTAGCTATCAAATCTTGTTATCGTTAGTTTAAACCCAATTTTCCTGTAAGGCCCCGGAAAATTTTACAAATGTAAATTTTTGTTATTGTAAAGTTTTGCTAATTTTACCGGGTCGATAGGTTGTATAATTAA
>JAYJMB010078199.1:0-22441 GCA_036873735.1 Pouteria campechiana
AGTTGAGGAAGGTTTGAATGCAAGGCTTTTGACTCTTGAAGAATTGCAGAAGGTTTAGCTCAGATCAGTAAATGCTCTCAAGAAGATTTGACTAATTTTCTCAATGCTTCATTGCTTCTTCCTGCTTCCAACAATGCTCCATTTATAGTTAATTTAAATTCTAATCGTTGGAGGTAGGTGAGCTCCATTAATGATAGAAGTCATTCTGATTGGTGTATTTTGAATTCTCTAACTTCTACTTAATCCTTGTATGTTGGAATGCCTACAATGTCATCCCTAGAGAAGATGATATTTGGTTTCTTAATAAGCTCTAGTCGAGGTATAGTTGGAATAGTTGACTTTTTCATCAATATGGAAGAAGCGTTATTAATGCTGAGCGAAGATCAGAGATTCATCTTGACCATTGCTTGTGTTTTACTTATGACAGATGAAGTATCTGTCCAGCTGTTCATAAGACAAAGTTCCTTCATCTTTGTCTTTCGTAAATAGCAGATGAACCATTCTTTCTATTGCTGCTAGATGAATCATCCGTTCAAGTGCTTGGCCATGTGGTTTGTCTGTTGAACTGTAGAAGCATGGATGTCTTGTTTCTTCAGTGCTTCATCTATTGAGTTGTCTATTCTAACTAACAGATGGAGTGTTGGATCGCAAATGGGTTTTCTTCATGCCTTTGTCGAATGGAATATTTCTCCACTTTGTCTATTGACAATAGATGATCATTGACGAATTCTTTGCTCTGCTAGATGGTCCTTGCTTCTTCCGCTTTGTCTATTAATAACAGATGATCATTGGCTCGCTTATGATAGACTAAATCTTTGCTTTTCCATACAATCCTTGCTTCTTCCACTTTGTCTATCGTCAGTAGATGATCATTTGCTCACTTATGATAGATAAAGTCTCTACTCTGCCATACGATCCTTGCTTTTTTGCTTTGTTTATTGATGGTAAATGAATTTTTTGTTCTGCTAGAAGATCTTCACTCCTTCCACCTTTGTTTGTTCTTATCAGACAACCATTGGCTTAACTATGGCTTGCTTATGATAGATGAAGTTTGTTGTATGCATACCATCTTGCATCCGTTAGATATAATCTTCCACTTTGACAAATGAATAGAAATAGCTGAGTCCTTTTCATTCATGCTTTGTCTGTTATGACACTTTATCTTTTTCTTCTTTACTTTCTCAAGATTTGTAGCCATGGAATCTTTTTTTTGTGCTCATTCTTCTTTAAGACCTGCAACTTGATTCTGTATGCTAAAATCTTAATAACAACTATTAGTACATAATATTTAATTAAGTTTTGTTTGTCATCGAAACCATGCATTTATGCAAACAATTTGAACTTGGTTTCTAACTCCCTCAATGTTCAAGTTCACCTCTGAAGTGTGTATTCACCATCTAAAACATCTTTGAGTATCCTCTGAAGCAGTCAGACTTGGAAGTTGAGCTTTTCCTTCATCTTTCATACTCTCTTTGAACTTCCTCTATATGTTAAACTTTGTTCCTCTAGATTTTAGACTTATCAGAACACATCTAAAATCTACTTCTTAGTTTAAAGACCTTTTCTTTTAGCATTCACAAGTTTCTTCTTTAATAACTTAAGTAATTGTGGTGGAATTACATCTAATATCTTCATAAACATGTTGTCCACACATCTGAGGTTACTTCCTTGAATATGTTTCATATACTTATTACTACACACTTGAGATTGTAACTATTAGTAACTTAACACTTCATTCATATGTTTGCTCATCATCAAAATTCAGTTAGTTAATCATATTCATCATCAAATTCAAGCTAAGTAAAGGGATTAGGATCAACTCAAGATGACATGTTGAAAGCTTTTTTGATGATTTGAAGTCTTGCCTTTTGTTGTTGAAGAAAGCCTTGAATAAGATATGAAGAAGGTTGAAGCTTTGGCTTGAGTCCCAAATGAATGAGAAGGTTTAAGCTCAATGAATCTTTTTAGTCTTCCTTAATCTCTCTTGAATCATCATATTTATGTTAAGTCGAGACAATAGGCTTTGTTGATTAACAAAACTTATTTAAGGACTTGAATTAAGCTAATGAGTTAGTGCTCAGATTTTTTAATTTAGAAGAGACTTTCAGAGGACACAGAATGTTTTAGAGGGACCTTCAGAGGCTTTAGAGGAAGCTTCAAAAGTTCTAGAATTATCTCTAGAAGTTTTAGAGGGAGTATTCTAAATTCAAAGAAAAGAAGAAGCTTCAAAAAAAGAAGAAGAAGTTTTAGAGGGATGATCAAAACGCTGAGAGGAACATTCAAAAAGAAGAAGTTTTAGTGAGAAGAAGAGGTTTCAAAGGAAGCATTCTAGGCTTCAGAGGAATGTTCAGAAGGAGGAGTTTCAGAGGAAGCATTAAGAGGTTTAGAAGATACTTCAAAGGTCAGAAGTGGGACATGTTCAAAGTTAAGAAAGCTTCAAAAGTTATATCACAATTTTAGAGGACACATTCAAAGTTCAGAGAAAGCTTTAGAGGCTTAATATTTCAAATAATATAGTTTGGGATTTTCAAAAGAAGCTTGAGAGGATTGCCCCCAACCTTCAGAGTTCTGGAAATGTAGCCATTGGTGGTGGTTGGGAATGTCAGTGTTTAGAGGGAGCATCAAAGGGAAGAGAACACTCTTCAAAGTTCTAAAATATTAACATTGAATGATGACCCAACCTTCAGAGGTTTGAAGCTTAGCTTTAGAATTCTAAAGTCATAAAAAGATATTTTTTTTGTTAAGTAATCTACGAGTCATTTTAAACGGTCAAAATTCTACCAAAAACCATTGCAATAGCTAAAATCAATCTAGAACTTATAAATAGGAGTTTCAGTGAAGAGAAACAAGACACTTGAGTGGATTAAACATGAATCAATCATAGGAACTCAAGTCTCCACAATGCAATTGCTTCAACAAGCTTCAACATTCAATGAACTTCAAAGCTGCATCTTTTCACCTCAGAGGATAATGAAAACACTGTAATGTATCCATTATATATCTTGCATTAGAGCTTTAATTGTGTGACATTTAGGCCTAGTTAAAGGCAGTTTATCTATACACTTTTGTATTTGAAAGGGGGAGTTACTGGTTAGCTTTGGAAACCAAATTGTATGCGTTTGCTAATGAACTCAAAGGAAAACTAATGTGTATGAGTTTGTTGGTGAGCTCAAAGAAAAACCAATGTGTATGAGTTTCTGGTTAGCTCATGGGAAACTAGGTTGTATGAGTTCTTAGTGATCTCTAGAAACTAAGGGAGGTGTGATTCCACACAGTTTAGTGGAACCCAAGGTTGGGGATACCTTGGAGAGTGGAGTAGGTACTAAAAGGGGCCCGAACCACTATAATCTTTGTTTTCTTATTATTGTGTGTACTTGTGTGCTTCCACTGTCATATGTTTTCTACACTTGCATATCCCATTTAATTTCCTCATTTTGCTTGGATTCCTGTTTTGCCATACAACCTACCATTTGAGACCTAACACTTTAATGTGCAAACTTTTTTTCTTTTATATTTCTTCTTCAATTTCTAGTCATTGGAGACAATGGGGGAAGATTTCAAAGCATTTTAATGGCTATATTTTTTACTATTGAAGTGGCAAGCACATCGCAGGTGCCTGGGATGTCAACTATGGGGCAAGCAATAGGCACAAGAGGCTGTAGTGTGGCAGGCAATATGAAAAAATCATTTTTGCACTCATTGGATGACTGCAGGCAATATGGTAGGTGCCCAGGGTATGGTAAGCAATATGAATAGTAGTCAACATTCTTGTTATTATGGCACTATTATTGTAGCAATGGTACTATAGTAGTGGTAGGCGGTAGGGCTAGCGACTATGGTTTGGCAGACAATATGAATAGTGGTACTATAGCAGTTACTGTAACTTAAAAATTTTCTGAACTCTCTGGAAGACCATAGGCAATAGACATAGGCGGCTATGATATTGATTGCTCTATAGGAAGTAGGTGCAAGTGCCTCCCATTTTCATAGGCAGTATGAATAGTAACACTATATCAGTTACATGTGCTACTGTAGCAATCATCCCCTACCACTGCAGCACTATAGCAGCTATTATAGCAATCACTGTAGCTACATATTGATTTTAGTCCAAAAATAAATTAGTCCATTTTAAACATATATTGACCCAAATAATGATAAACTAAGTTTTAATGAATGTTAGATCATTATAATTTCTCCCTTTTAAAATGATTAAGAAAGAAATAAGAAGTATTTAGATAGAACTCAAGTTGATAACTCATGTAAGTTCATGTTTCATATATTTCTTTGGTTTTCTACAATTAGTGGCTTGATTTTATACATGTTAGAAACATACATACTGTATCATCCATTTAGTTAACATACATTTGGAATTTTAATATCATTGCAACTATTAACTCAATAATTCTTCAACCATATCGCTTTACATTCCAAGTGATCCATTGTTTTGAATTCATCAATATATGGTAATAGCATTGAATATTTTCATTTACCATTAAATATCATTTAATCATGTCTCACTAAATATATTTAAGCTTGTTTTGTACTTCCTTGAATACCAAGTCATAGACATATGTATAGTAAGATGAATTCTTCCACTTGTATCTCTACTAAATCTTAGCAAAACTTCCTTAGCTTAGATCAAGTCTTAGGCAAGTTTTGTTATCATCAAAAACATGCACTTAGATTCAAAATCTTACACTAGGTAAATGGGTTTACTAACTTTTGTTGCTCCCCTAACTAAGTGCAAATGTTGCTACTATACCTTATTCTTTTCTAATTCTTTTTGTTATTTGTATTTTGTCTATTTATATGTATTCTTGTTATAACCATTTTTTATTTTTCTACATGTTTATCACTTTAGCAATCCCCCTTTTATCATAATCATTGAATAGTGTGCTGTTTTCCATTAATTTAAAATATTAATGGATAGTTTTTCATTTAGTTTAATCTTTGAAATATGAATGGGTAGTTTTTTATTTAGTTTAAACTTTGAGACATGAATAGGCAATTTCAAGGATTGAATGCATGTTGTTTTTTCATTTGGTTTGAAATATAAATAAGTAATTTAAACAATGACATTTCAATCAATCAGACCGTCACTATATTTTTATCAACTTCAATTCCAACCTAAAACTCAACCCGAGCCCCCGATTTTCAAAAATAGGGTTAAGATTGAAGTTTTACAAATAGGGTGAGGGTTAAGGTTAAGGCAAACTCGAGTTTCATAAGTCCAAGTTGCACCCCTAGTGTTTACTATTGGTTGCCTCTTATAAAAATTTTCATATATATATATATATATATATATATATATATATATTATTTCCAACTTATAAACTTCCATGTGTAACAATACATAAATAAACACTAGGGCCATGAAACTTTGAAAAGATAACATGCAAAAATCCAAATCTAGCATAAATAGTTAAGCCCAAACTTTTTACATGGTGGGTGCCAACAGATCATATTAATGGCTAGGCCCAATCAGCTGTAAGGGAGGTTTGAAATTCGAATGACATCCACGCACATGCAAAAGCACGATTAGCAGCCCAATTGGTACATGCACACCTCTCTATAAAGATTATGAAGGAATAGCTTCATTTCGTGTGCACATGCAAAGTTAGGATTATTTGCGAGACTCTAAGCCATGTATAAAACAACAAAACGCCAGTTTAGAGAAGAAACAAGTAAACGATAGATCAGCTATCCATGTCATTCCAACTCAAAGATACAATCATGAAATTAAATACAATGTAATGAATGAGTGTACAAATAGAAGTAATTAAAGGAATTGACTTTTCATTAATAAGCTGTTGAAATATAATTGATTTTCAAAAAGGAAAAAAAATACAAAAAGATAGGAAGAAAGACATAGCGGGAGAAATAGGTTAAGGGAAAGAAGTTAGGGCTATCAATGTGTTCAGCAAGTTGGTTTGAAGGTTTGGAAGCAAGTGTGGAGGGGACAGAAGGTTAGGTTTCTAGGTTCTAGGTTTCTTAGCAATAGCTATTTTGGATGAAGTTCTGAGTGGAGAGTCAAGAATGAAGGTTGAATCAGTATGGATGGAAGTGGGTAGATCGATTGGGTGGTGGTCGAGATATACTATAATGATGGGAATGAGCTAGAGTCTAGCCATGTAGCTTAGATTGTCAAGCTTTAGGAAGGGAATTGGGCCCCCTTCTTGAAATGCTTGCATATTTGCATTATAATTGGCATGGTAGAGGTCATGGGGCAATGGGGTGTGTCTGGGCTAGAGAGTTTAGGAGGTTGGTGTGTTGGTTTTGGTGGAGGTTGGGATTTGGATGTAGGTTTTATTCTTGGTTTAGGGGCTAGTTTAGCTTTGGTTACAGGCTTGGGTTTAGGAGTTGGCTTGGGTTTGGGTGGTGGTTTGGGTTTGACTACTAGTTTGGGTTTGGCAATTGTTTTGGGTGCAAGCTTGGGTTGAGGAGGTTGAGATGGGGTAGCTATAGGGCTAGACTATTCTACATCTAGAGGGAGATAGTCATCGAGGTTAGGTAGTGGCTGAGGTTTGTAATTTTTGGGTGTAGGATGGGGGCTTTGAGAAGTGTGATGATGTTTATGAAAGTTTGATCTTTATAGTCACGAAATGGTAGGTCTTGAGGTGTGGGGACTTTGTTTTGGGACTAGAGGAGGAAGGTTATTGTTGCATTAATGTCTTTTGGGGCTTGAAGCTTTTGATGAGTCATTTTTATTGTTTTGGCAGCTGTGACAAGGACTGGTAGTGTGGGTTTTGTAAGAATGGGAGGCTAAATGATAGGAGTCTGGCATGGGATTTATGTGCCTAGTTTTGAAGGTTTGCCTTGTAAAACTGGTTTGGCCTAGTTGAGAGATTTGGGTGGATGGTTCTGAAGGTGGAGCAGTTTTGGGTGCTAGTTCAGGCAATGGTGAGGGAAGAGACATGATGGGTTTAGGTAAGAGCTTGGCTTAGGTTGATGGATTTGGAAAAGTGACATTGGGTTAGGCTATACTAAAGGGACTGTCACTATCCTAGGGCTGTAAGTTTCATCCTCTAACTTTAGGTAGAGGTAAGGTATGTCTTTTGTTTGATGGCCTATTCTATGGAGTCTCTCTCTAGCTGCCTTAATTTCATTAGAGTTAGCCTTTTTCTTGGCCACGTACTCTTGGAAGAGGATGAGGATTGGGTCTTTGGGAATGGTTTCTGGTTTTGGCATTAGATTGGGTTGTGTGGTTTTGGGTAGTGGGGAATCTAATTCTATCTAATGAATCATAGGTATAGGAGGATGATGAGCTGATAGAAACATTGTGGGATAGTTGGGCAGTGAATTGAGTTGGTGATCATTATCGTGTTATAGGTTTTGGTTAGACTGGTTATGATTAGGGCTGATAAAGGACTATGGCTAGGCTTTAAGATTCAATAGGCTATGGTTCAATTGGTTGAGGTTCAAGGGATGGTTTCAAGAGTGACTGAGTTTTGTGGACTTGTTGATGTGGATAGGACTGGGTTGATGAAGAGTGAGTTGATTGAATAGATATGGCTGGCTTGGTGGTGGCTTGGGTTTGAGTAGATTCAAACAAGGATATCAGTGTATTCATTGATTCCTCAATTTGATCTACCTTGAGGTTAAGGGTGGACACACTAGAGAGCATTTGGTATTCTAAACCATTCATTCTAGTGTATATAGGTTCAAGATGGATGGTGAGTTGGTTTTTTATGATAGTTTGGATTTGGATAAGGCTAGAGATGGTTGATGGAATGGGTTGGCTTGGTCTAGATCTAGTTGGGATGGTCTATTGGCTAGGTTAGTTGGGTTCTTGTAGATGGGAAGGATGTGTTTGAGATGTGCTACTACTGCTGTTTCACTTTTGATTGTTTCTTCTTCCCCTTCTTCTCTTTTTCCTTCTCTCTCACTTACTTCTCATTCTCTCCTTTCTTCATTTAATTCACTTTCTACTCTTTCTATAGTAGTTCTTTTTTCTATTGTTTTTCTCTTCTCTCTTCTGCTTCTCTTGTTTCTTCTCTTGCTCTTTTCTTTTGGTGTCTTTCTAAGACCCATCCATCTGTAGTCATTTTGAAACCTTTTCTCCTAATGGTGGCTTCTCCTAAAACATTTGACTATTTAATCTATTCTTCTTCTTCTCCTTTAAGATCCACATTTGAATCCTTAAATAATTTGATGAGTATCATTCCATAAGGCAATGGAAGTCTTGGGATTCTCTTAGCATGATACATATGGTCAAACATTAGCTTAGACAAATCAATGTTCTAATCATTTTTTGGTGCCTACACGATCTTAGCTTCCTTCTGTATAATTTGATTTGAGCTTCCCATCTTTGGATAAATGTTATTAATAACCATTATGTGGGCAAGCATGAGTTCTAAATCCAAATATCTTAGATTTAAATAACTCTCCTTAACTTCAATTTCTTCTCCAACCAATTCAAAAAATAGTTTTGTTCTACTCTTGGGCCATTGCTACTTCAAGCAACTGAATTTCTCCTTGACACTTTCTATACTTAAATCTATTTTAGTCATTCCTATCTAAGTTTTCTTCATGTTGGAATTGTAATTGCTGAGCATAATCTTAACTAGCTTGAGAAAGGTTAAATCTCGATCTCCTAAAATGTTTGTACATCCTTGGAATCTGAACCATCTAGCAATAGGAAGGTTCAATCCATTTTCTTCTTCCCCAAAAATTCTAAAATCGAAGACTTTTCCCTTTCCCATTCTTTTGACTTTGAAATTTTTCCCAAATCTATAGAATGTTGATAGGTTTTTGTTGAAATATACCTTTAATGTGAGATTCAATGCATCATGTCTTTCTTCTTCTTCATTTCCTTTCCTCTTTCTGTCCTCCTTGGATGGAGATGTAGTTTTCTTGCTACCTCCCTTTTTTCTAGCCATCTGAATGGCAATTTGGGAAAGGATTTCAAGGTCTTAACTTAGATTTGAATGAAGGGATTTGAAGACTAGGGTTTCGAAGGGTTTTTGGAGTTCGAAAGCTCTAAGAGATTATTTGAAGAAATGAATTTGAAAGATTTTGTTCTTGTTCAAGTTCTAGAGGACAAGCGAGAGATGAAACGTCTCCCTTATTTAAAACTTCAAAGTTCTAAAATAAGCATTTCAGGATTCTAAAACATTTTATGTTCTTGCAAGATTTTGCAACTGTCATATTTCACAAGTCTAACCTGAATACTTCAGAGTTCTGAACTTGGCAAATTTTTAATTTTAAAATGTTTTTCATATGATGTAGTTTAGAATCCTAAATTTAATATTTCAAAGTTCTAAAATAAGCTAAATTTGAAAATATTACAATTTGCATTTTTAAGATTTCTGAAAATATATGTTAAGAAATCTAAAATAGCCTATTATGGATCATGATCAATTTTCAAAAGTCTGAAGTTACAAGCTCAAAGTTCTAAAATAGGCAAATTTTGGAATGTTTTGCACATGAAGCATTTCAAAGTTCTGAAGTTAATACTTCCAAGTTTTGAAATAAGCCAAAATTGAAATATTGCAATCTGCGCTTTTCAAATTTCTTAAAATTCATTGTCAAAAATCTAAAATAGCCTATTACGGATCATGGTTAATTTTCAAAAGGCTAAAAAATACAACTTTAGAGTTTTGAAGTAGACAAATTTTTAAATGTTTTGCATATGATGCATTTTAGAGTTTTGAAGTTAATACTTCAGAGTTCTAAAATAAGCTAAATTTTAAAATTTATAATCTGAGCTTTTGAGATTTCTAAAACTTCATGTTCAGAAATTTGAAATAGCCTATTACCCATCATGGTTGATTTTCAAAAGTCTAAAAAATACAACTTCATAGTTCTAAAGTAGGCAAAATTTGTTGAATTTTTGAAAGTATGTGTTGAGTAGAAAACTGCCTTTTCAAAGAGATTTTTAGAGATCTAATTATTCCTTTGAATGATTCTTTGAATGTTTTAATTCATTAAAAAATAAGAAACTAAGCTCTAGAATTAGTAATAATTTGTCTTAGGACTTCATACCAAGCTCTAGAGTTAGCATAAAACTAAACTTGAAATACTTTCACAAGAGTGCGGATCATTTTTAGAGTTCTGAATTGGGATCTGAAACATTTCCAGAACTTTTGAAAGTAATTTTGTGAAGCAAAAATAATATCCAAATGTGGTCTTGATAGCTCATGAAGTAGAAATACATATGCAAAAGCATTTTTGTGCTTCTATACCTTTTATCATCACTTATATGATCCAAATGTTATGGAGTTGAATTCTAGTATATTTCTCTATGTCATGTAGCCTAATCCAAATCTACTTTGTCATCAAAGAATGAGGTTGTTTGATTATGTAGTAGAGGATGTGAACAAATTACTTTTGTTCAAATGGATTGTTGATCCAGCTAATTGCAATGCTTAGCAACTTCTCTTTCCTGTATCTTCCTTTCAACAAAAAATGTGCACGCGGGAAGCAAAATTTGCTACATATAACTTGGAGTACTTGTTCCATTCTTTTTCAAGGAGATCTTATTTGAGTTATGCACAGTGATTATTTATTGGCAAAATATGCAAACTATTGGTCAAGATATGCTCCTAGATAGCACTATAAGAATGCTCAATATATGTCATTGAGCTCTGGAGGCAATGTGCTTATATAATTAATTTAGTTTCATAAATATGTAGATTGTGGATGCATACACAATAATCATGAATTTTCATCAGTGTGAAAGCAACCCTAGTGTAACATGTCATTATTTCAACTTCTTCATAGGGGTAAGATCTACATTTATGCTTATGTACATACTCTAATATACGTCTACTCCTAATTATAGATGGTCTCATAACAAGTTTACATCTACAACAAAGGCTCCTACTTGGGATGATGGATGGTTGAGGTAGAATTTTTTATTAGTGTCCATCAATACCATATCCTCAATGTCGATTGGGTATTTATTCCAATCCAATATCATGATAAAACATCAATTGCTTACGCTATAAACTTGGTCATTATTGAAGTTCATTATTTGGATGGATGCGAAGATAGTCGAAATGGTAGATATCTAGAGACGATATGGGTTTGTTCTATTTACTGGTTAATTTTCTTGTCTGCTAATGTGATGAATACTAGCTAATGTTATGTTTATGTCTTGTACTTAGCTGAGCTTCTTGAAAAAAATGATGGATAGGGAGGATGAGATATGTGACCCCATATATGTTTGAGTTGTTCCATGACATGAGGCTTGCATACAGCACATGGTATGCCATGAAACACTTTATCTCATATTACCAACACAAAATTGCATTATGATTACAAAAATATGCCATACTAGATATGTGAGAGTTGTGAATTCTAGTGCAGCCTAGATTCTGGAGTGCACATCTTACATTTGATGGAGCATTACACTAGACCTGGTCTAGTGCGATTAGGCATGGTAGGATAACCTCTATAAGGTTTAATTGTGTTTATCTACTTCATTTAGAGTTAAGCATAATCTAGTATAAGAGCACTAACTTCACTTTTATGTTGTGGCCAGTAGGATATGATTCCTTTCATTCAGAAACATATTGGATCCACTCTACTCTCTAATAAATTCAACATTCATGTGTTAAAGAATGTTGTGGTTTATGCTAATTTGTTTGCTAGACATTGAGTCAATGACCTGTCCATTTAGTACCGGTCGGTTTCATCATGTCTCCACACATGGTTGCTAGTGATATATGTCCCACTTGATTTTTGACCAACATCGAACACCTAAATCTTAGATAATTGTATACACCCAATAGCATTGCTGTATAGGAAGGTCATATAGGACAGATGTGACATCCCAATTAGGTGCATCTATTTGTCCTTCTGATTTCCAGCAGAACCTGTGGTAGCCATCACCTAATTTGAATTGCAAGTAACAACCTGAATTCATCTAACTAGTTAATGTTCTAGCATGGATGTGATAATTGGAAGGAAGGATGTGATTGAGTGAAGTTGTTCTACTTTTTAGCATGCACACGAGATGAAATCAATGGATGCAAAGTTAAAGATACAAAGTGATCTATGGTTCAAATCACTATATACAATAAAAATCACATACATGTAGTTTGTTTGGTTAATAGAATGCACTCATATACATTGGTTGACCTGATTTACCTAATCTCACTAAACATATCAACACCAGGCACAACACTACATTCTAGTTCTACTCCTTCCCTTTACCTTGGCGGTCGTCATCTGTACTTGCTTCTGTAGCTCATTTTCTGGATGACCTATGATGTATGATGCATATTGGCACCTCTACATGCCAATATATATATATATATTCAAAAAAGTTGATATAAAAGGATTTAGAGTTTCCTTTCATGTATACACAAATACAAGTGTGATTGTGGTTTAGTTGGAATTACCAATTTATACTTGGTAGAGCCAGACCCTGTAAAGCACTACATATTGTTTAGTGTAAATTCCACAATCTACACTACACAAAAATTGGGGAACTATAAATAACAAAGAGAAGGATGGATAGATTCCTAATAATGTAGAAACACACCTATTAGTTTGATGTGGCATTCCGGAAGCCATTAACAACTCCCATTTTGTTATGTCCTTTAACCCCCAATATCAGAGAAGATATGCTCCAAAGCTAATGTTTGTAGATTAGCAAACAAGTGGGTGAGTGTGAAGCATAATTAAGCATAGAACTATCCAACAAAGCCATATGAAATAGGTGGTTACAACTTGGGGAGCTAATGTCTCCATTCTCTCACTAGCGCCACTATGTACTAAATCTATATAGTATACTTTCTGGCAAACCAAGTCTACTGCAAATGTAAACCAGTGATGCTTCTTGCATATAGAAAGTACAATTTGTCACAGCAACATCTCTAGATTAGAATTACCAAAAAATTTTAATCAACTGAGTATAGAGACAATATCATATTAAGCATGCTACTATGGCTAATAATGCAAATTACTACCCAGTCTACATCTTTAAGGTGACATTTGATCATCTCTAGCATGTACAAAATGGGAGGTATAGTTCCATCACATCTGAGATATGCTTGCAACAGTAATATAAAGAGAGCTTAAAATTAACTTCAACAAAACATGCCCTGCTGAAATGCCATATTACTGGTTTTCATCTCACCATAAATAGAGACTCAAAATACCATCTCTATTCTATCCATTTAATCAGCATGAGCTTGCAAAAAATATGCATCCATGACCTCAAAAGTGTAATAATAAGACTAATTAAAAGTTAAATTTACTACAAAACCCATCTGGAAGCAGTAATGGCCATCTTTTAGGGATTTAAAGAAAACATACTATTGTACTTAGCTGTCTTCCAAGTCCCAGGGTATGGAAATCATGACGAGTCAAAACTACATCACTGCACTTGAACAAGTATTCACTACAACTACTGAATACATAACAGTTATGAGCATTCATGACCGACATGTTGAACCAAACCTTCTTTACTTGGATTGATTATGATGATGAATAAGTTTAACCAACTAAGTTTTGATGATGAACAAAAGCACATAGTGAATAGTTAAGCTACTGACTATTATTTCCAAGTGTGTAGTAAACATATATAAATCAGTAAAATAACTCAGTAAAGTCGACAGAGCACACAAGATAACATCAAAGACAATATCCACCTTTTATCAAAGGAAGAAAATGTAAACGCTCAAAGAGTATGGCAGGCATCATATACAATCTTCAAAGTCACTTCGGACATAGTCTCAAACATTGTCGAAGACAATCAGACTGAAGCTCAAGTTCGAACATAGACAAGATCCCAAATATGCTTCAAACAAACACCATCTAGTTTTGAACACTGCTAGATTAATTCAAACACTGAGGAACCAAGTTCAAACACAAATATGACTTCAAAGGGGAAGAAGTAGAGTTTGGACAAAGTCAAGGAGAATTTCGGACGCAAGCAAAGATTCCGACAGAAGCAAAACCAAGTTCGGACACAAGTAAAGTATGAAGTCAAGACACTAGAAGCTCAATGCTATTTTGGACGAACCAAACTTGTTCGAAAGCAATCTGTATCATGTCTCTCAATCTAAAATTTAACTTAAGACACTGCCAACTCATTTTTAGATGAAGCTAAAACTAATTCTTGCGGCCAAGAGGATTCATGCCTCTTCTCAATCCAAAATTTCACTTCAAACATAGCGAAACATTTTAAGACAAAGCCAATCAGTCATTCAATCAATCCTAATTTAGTCTTTCAAACAAAGTGGAATGACAAGCAATCTCTTCAGTGTGATTTTCCATCAAAAGCACTTTCTTCTTCCTCTCAAACTTACTTCAAATAGAGAAGCCGCGAATTCAATTCAACGGGCAAAAAATCTTGACAATTCGCTCGCATTTAATGAATGTCATCTTCTCTAACAAGCAAAATTTGAATCCAATTTAAAAGGAGTAAAGAGAGGCCATTCCAAGGGGTTAGAAAGCTAAAAAAATTCTAAAAGACCTTATAGAGCATTTACAAAGACATTAAAGTTTTTCTTCCAACTTCACTGAGCGAAATGTTAATCTGCATTCAAAGAACATTATCTGAAACAGCTTAAGGGAGTTTGATATACTCTATATTTATTACAATATATTTATTTTTGGTACACTTTAATTCTATATAAAATCAACCTATGTAAAAGGCATTTTTATTATACAACATTCTTTATTTGAGATAACAAGCAAGGGGCTTGCTGATTGTACAAGTTTGTTAGTGAGCTTGGAAACCAACATGTATAAGTTTGTTGTGTTAAGTCTAACCCCTTTACTAAGCTTGATTTTGATGATGAATGAGATCAAAAAAATTAGTTTTAATGATGAACATACAAATGAATGAGGAATTAAGGTACTAATAAATTACTTTCTAAGTATTGCGGTATTAATATCAAAACAGATTAAGTAATAAAGGAATGCTCAAATTAAAAAGACGTTCAAAAGGCACTTCAGAACTTACTTAGAATCCTAGCATGAAAAGATTAGAAGCTAAGAAGAAATCAGAAGTTATGTAAAATCATTCAAAAGTAACCAGATGTAACTCAGAACCAGATCAAAAACATCCCAGAACTTCTTCAGAAGCAATATTGAACATCAGAAGAAAACAGAAGAAGCACAAAAGCAAGTCAGAAATAATACAATGCTGTACAAAAGCAATTCAAAAGGACTATCTTATCACACAAAAGCAAAGCAGAACATTATCACACTACACAGAAGTAATGCAGAAATGTCATAATATTGCTCAAAAATAATAAAGAATTCAATCATGCTACACAGAAGCATCGCTAAACCCAATGGTATTACTTAGAAGCAATACAAAAAATATTTGGTCACATAGAACTAAGACAGAAGGAACTTCGATTATACAGAAGCAACCCGGAAGATAAGTCAAATGATTAGAACCATATCAAAAGAATTTTTGGAGTAACAGAACTAATACAAAAGCAAAACATCATTACGCAGAAGTAATGTAGAACCTATCATGGTTCACAAAAGCAGTGCAGAAATAATGTAAAATCAAGTTAGAAGAAATATCAGAGACATATTCAATTCAACATGATTAAATGAATATATACAGAAGTAACAATTAAGCTTCATAAGTGAACCAGAAGATACTTAGAAATTCTTTAGAAGACTCAAAGATGACCGTTGAAGAATAATACAACAGACAGAAATTCTGAAGAAGATACTGCTAAAAATTTACTATAAAAGTTCCATAGAACCACTTTAGAAATTACATTGAAGAATAAATCAAAACACAGAAGTTCTAAGGATACACTCAGAATTTTTAAACTCTGACTAGTTGCAAAAGTCATCACCAAACTTGCCTAACTAGTTTGAAAAAGGTACCAAAGATTGTAACGGCTAAAATTTCAAATCCTATATAAAGAGGATTAAGATGACATCAAAAATAATAGAAAGATAACACTAAAAATCATTTTTATTGATTAAGAGAAGAGTATTCACAACTTTCCATCATTCAACTCCAGCTGCTACGTCACTGCCAAAAGCATTCAGAATCCTTAACATCATATCTATTTCAACTTGAAAAGGAGTTTGAATCTGATCTCATTGCTTACTTTGTTCTTTAAATTAAGCTTTAGCTTTTGTACATGTTAGCCTAAATAAGAGGCATTATTATTGTACATTCCATTTTGAAAAACCAAGAGTTAGTTGGTAAGCTTTATGAAACCACCTGTTTGTAAAAGTTTTTGGTCAACTTTGAAAAACCATTAAGTTAGTTGGTAAGTTTGAAAACCAATGTGTAAGGGTTTCTGGTGAACTTAGAAAAACCAATACATTATTGATAAGCTTGTAAAACCAACAAGTGTTATAGTGGAACCTGATATCAGTAAAGAAGACTGAATCAGAGAAGTGGAGTAGGAACCTAAGAAGGGCCAAACCACTATAAAAATATTGTGTATGTGTTGCAAGTTATTCTCTTTCTCACTTTAAGCACATATATTCACTTATTGACCAAAATTTTTAGAAGCTTAATTCACCCACCCTCTTGAGCTCTTATTCAGTTAGGGACCAACAAGTAGTATCAGAGCAAGCTTCACCAAGTTAATTTTTTTTAAATACCAGTATATTAACTTGTGAAGAGATTCAAATGGCCAGTATATTCCACAACACATCTGCTGAAAGGCAATCCACTTCCAGATCTTCACTTTTTGATGGAACCAATTATGAGTATTGGAAGATGAGAATGCAAAACTTCTTAACTGCCACAGATTATCAATTATGGCTCATAGTTAAGAATGGAAAGAATATCACAAACACAGAAGATAAATATACACCAAAAGATATTCAAACAGTAAAACGTGATGCTAAAGCAAAGAATTATCTCTACTATGCACTATCTTCATCTGAATTTGAAAAGATTTCTTCCTATGACTCAGCCAAGGACATCTAGGATAAACTCCAGGTAGCACATGAAAGTACAAATCAGGTAAAGGAAACTAAGATAAATATTCTAGTGCAGGAATATGAAGCCTTCTCAATGAAAGAATCAAAAATAATCACTAAATTGTTTAAAAGGTTTCAGAAAATCACTAATGGACTGAAAAGCTTGGAAGAAAAATGTGAAGAACCTAAGTTTTTTAAGAAAATATTAAGATCTCTTCCTTGATTTTGGATGCCTAAAGTAACTGCTATACAGGAAGCAAAGGATTTGAGTAAAATGAAAGTAGAAGAACTCATGGGATCACTTATGACTCATGAAGTCTTAATGAAACAAAAAGTTCCAAATGAATTTAAAGGCAAGAAGATTGCTCTACAAGTTGAATCAAAAAATGAAGAATCTTCAAAAGTAGCCTCAACAAGTAAAGATGATAAGGAAATGACAATGATAACCAGAAGATTCAGAAATATGATCAGAAAGAAAAAATTTGAAAACAACTTCAAAAGCAACAACAAGAGTAAGGAAAAGAACAAGGAGATTCCAGTATGCTATAATTGCAACAAATCTAGACACATGAGATTTGACTATCCAGAACCAAACAAAAAGCAAGGAGACAAAAAGAAGAAAGCGATGGCTACATGGGAAATACTGAAAAATGTGATGCAAGAAAGTTCAAGTGAAACAGAAGAAGTAAATGAAGCTCAATTCAGTTCACTCAACTCCAAAGAAAGAAATCAAGAGGAGCATCATACAGGAATAAGCTTCATGGCCATTCATGAAAAAGAGGTAAATTCAAAAACTGAAAATTCTGATTTAGAAGAATTACTAGATGAAGTATATTCAGATTTTAAAATTTTAAAAGATAAACACAAAGAAACTAAAAGAGACTTAGAAAAGATAATTTATGAATGTTCTAAGATAAAACAAGAAAATGCTCAACTCAAAACAAACATTAACATAGAACTTGAGCAAACAAAAGCAGAAAATCATATTCTTAAAAAAATATTAACTTCTACATTATTTAAACTAAAGACAAAGAAAAGTAGAGAAAATTATAGAAAGAAAATTAACATTCTTGAAAGAAGATTAGAACCCAAATGGAATCAAATTTGGGTATAAAAAACTATCACTAACATAATGAATATATCCATATCAACAGATAATTATCTAGTAGCATCTAAAAAATAATAGATGCCAAAATATTCTGCTACTAACCCACCTGGACTCATTCCTAAATGGTTACTAAAAATTATAGCTTGATTTTATTATTACAGGTGTGCTTGAGAGCCACAAAAGTAGCAAATGGTATATTGATAGTGGTTGCTCAAGACACATGATAGGAGAGAAGGAGCTATTCACCAAATTAAAAGCTAAAGAAGAAGGAACAGTTACCTTTGGAAATAATGGAAAAGGTGGAGTAGTTGGGATTGTTAAGAATAGCCAACATCTCTCTATTACTATTTCAAATATTTTACTAGTAGAAGGATTAAAATTCCATTTTCCACTAAAATTTTCAAATTTTTATTAAAACATATGGACTATAACCCCATATTTTTATATTTATAAAATAAATTCATTTTATAGGGTTTTAATCAAGCTTAAGAGAGCTACTTGATAAGCATTTTAATGTCCTGCATTAACACCTTGTTGTCCATATTAATTCCACATTAATATATATCTATTTCAGTCCATTAAATGTCATATTAGGACCTTGATTAATCCATCATTAACTGCATATAATTAGACTTAATTACCTAGCCAAATTTCATTAAAACCAGCCCCAACAGTTAGTGGACAGTAGGGTGCTTTCCATTGAATTCCATTTTCCAACATGCTGATTTTCATTTCTATTTCAATCAATCCATGGATGAACTTATTTACACATTAATTACTCATTTACATCCCTAACTATAACCCCTAATCCAACTAAAAAATTTTACAGCAAACCCTAGTAATTAGGGTTAATCCATGGCATAATAATTCAGCTAAAACTTCATGTTTTCAACCCATAGTCATGCTTAGTAATATGAATTAACCATTGTTAGACCTGAATTTTTAGATTTCCCTAGTGGTTCCCACCTGCAGTAATAATTTTTCAATTTTCCCTAGCCACCAATCCTTAATCCAAGAGGCAAATGGATGCTATTAGTTGCCCTTCCTACCAATTAGAGGTTGCTTCCACTTCTATTGATCAAAACCCACCAAAACACAACATTTGGGGGAGAGGGGGAGGTAGTTTTATGTGAACAGGGGGTATGGGCAAGGCTTACATGAGAGGGAGATGGGAGATGTTGAATTGCTTATTTATAAGCTAAAATGTATAGTAGTCTATGACATATGTATAACCATACACATGCACTATCCTTAACTTTTCAAACTTTCATTAATACTTATTTTTAACATAAGTAGGCTGCCCATTTCATTAATCATATGCTCATATTAATTTTCCATCCATTAAACATATTATTTTTAGAATTTTATTATTTATTTTTAATTAAATTCAATTAAATCAAATTTTTTTAGAAATTACCAGCAACTCGGTATTTCATCTTTCTACATGCATTTTTCAATTTTTCTTCTCTTATTAATCATTGACTAATGTGTGTCCTCCTCATCCTCACATTATTATGGATATTTCATCCATTTTCATAATTGTTTCATAACAAAATTTAATATTTTTTAATATATACACATCCGATGCTCCACCCATTTAAATTCATTTTTTCTTAATTAAATCACTTATTTAACATACTTTGATACATTCCCAACCTCATCCTCATGTTTATATTAACAATCTACTCAATTCCATAAGTTTTTCATGATAAATTTCTCAAAAATTTAATTATACTCCAATATACTCCATGCCAAACCGGTAAAAATTAACAAAAAATTAAAACTCACATATCTAAATTTTTCAGGGCCTTACATTCCACCTTCCTTATAAAAATCTTCATCCTCAAAACTTCAAATATTAGTCCCCAAGTCATAATATCATATCATATCTCTTATTCCCTGTACTACGTTTCCACTGCGCACTCTAATATTTAAAGCAGCCAAAGCATATCCATTATAATCCTCATGATCTCACCTTTAACAAAGATATCATATATCTATAACTTGCATCAATGCAATTAAATCAATATGACATACTCACAATGAATTTTGCAACCAATGCCAATACCATGGTATACGGTCATATTTAATAGGTCATACATACAGTCAAATTCATTTAATATAAATGCAACTTTCCAACTTTGGGCCACACATATACAATGCATGATATACCACACATATGTCGCATCCATACATGTTGCCACACTAGCACTCATTGTCAAGTGCATTGCTCATATATATTATGCACATTAGACAAGCACATCTCAATCATACCATGCTCATGCCCATTCTATCCCATTTGCCAACAAATAGTACCATGCACGGGAGGCTATCAATCTTAGTGGACTCAGTCACTAGTCAATCATATGAAGCCATATCAAGTGGACAATGCCACGGCCAAGTGGAAAATCATAATCATCATCTTTCTAAATTTATTACAGATTTATATAGCAATTCATTCTTTATAACTTATCATTTTCCTTTTCCTATTAATATATGATTAGTGAATTTCTATATCTCCCAGTCACAAATGTTGCTAGACTCATAGCGGTAATACCGATGCCACCTATAACATCTAGCCCTCACTGTAACATAGGGATGTTAGATTCACTATTCACATCAATTTGGAGACTTAAATATAGTCTTTAACTTTTAATAATATATATTATAGGGGCTCAACTTATACAATATATCATGCTTCATTATACATATCATATCTTTTCATATTTTAGTCAATTCTTACATTATCAAACTGATGCCACCATACTACCACCCTAGCAGCCGTCACCCCAAAGGTGTCGATCATTCTTCAATTGGTCAGGGTTGGTGACACCCCTACTAATCTATTCATTGGCTAATACATAAGTCTCATAATAAATAATCAATAGGGCCATTCCGGCAGGTATCAAAACCTCAATACATATATAGAATAAACCTCAGAGGCTTTACCACCCCCCTGCATCAAGCCTCCAGCACCCTACCATTGAGGCTTCAGTTCCCTTCAACTGGGGCTTATCCACCTTGAGGAACCATTCAAAACATTACTAATCATACATATTCAAGCATATCTTTGTTAATCACACAGCCATTTCATGTAGATACCATGATAAAATATTACTTCCATGCATCTTTCATGCTAATCACAAGCATCATATCCATTCACTATCATGCATTACCACCCGAGCATATGTTTTCACATACTATGCATACCACACCCCATTCTAGGAAATAGAATGACTATGTTACTCATGCGTATCATATGCATTCACATAATGTGTAAACCAAACAACCAATAACAATGAAAAAGACACATAAATCATCATGCAATCAGGACAATAACAAAATTACATATAAAACATCATACACTTAAAACATTCGACACCTATACACATTTCTCAGTTACACTCATCACATAACAATAACAATTCCCTTATTCAAAGCATACGTTATCATAAAGATTCCTCCAGTCTTAGTTTAATACAACAATTCCACAAAACATATAAGGGGGGAAATATGCACTTGTATTTCTTGGTCAATTAATTCAATCAATTATCTATCTATGAAACTCTATAGTTTCGTCATTTCTCATATTCATTATCTATGTCACCCAAGCACTTTTATACTTATGTTGTTACCATCCACATCTCAAGTCATACCTTACCCTGAACTAATCATTCTTCAACTCATATGGGCATGTCATTTTCTAACTCCTCCTATAACCATTGCCATCATGATTCTATAGCCTATCAAACATACCATACCATACCCTAGCTTTGACACCACCTTTAACACCCTGCTCTCCTGGGGTCATTACTCCATTTTATATAGTAAATCCACATGATCATACCATGATTTTTCCACCTCTAAGGTGGGTTGCTTTGATATTTTTTTCTAGTTAACCTAATTTCTACAGAAAATTAGACAGTCTCCCTTGAAAATAGGGTTCCACCTAGGTACAAACATTCATCACATATTATGATACATTTTTTCATTATAATTCATGAAAGTAAGAAATTATACACTCCAATATTTCTCCAGTCATCCACACAACATCCATATAACTCCACAGGCTCCCCCAAGACCGCGGCTGCATGATGATGACAATGAATTCACCATACCACCATACAATTTCCATTCCACATACATTATACACCTCACACTCTAATAGTACATCGATATGCCTATAAATTACAATTATACATTATGAGATATAAATTAATTACAATTACAATATACATACGATGGGAATTCCCCAATTACCATACAACAAAAAAAATATAAATTCAACTATTATACTTTCTTACCAATCTTGCTTCTAGACTTAACCTGTCAACTAAAAAAAAACAAAACAAGGGTGAGTCTAAACAGACTCCATCAGTAGACTGCGTGGCAATCAATAATTCAACCAAAATCAACAAAATCTCATCCATCCAAGTAAATAGGGATCCATAAGGTATCCCACAC
>JAYJMB010078210.1:0-22440 GCA_036873735.1 Pouteria campechiana
TGTCATCAATCGGTCGGACAGCTGCTCGGCTACAGCTAGATGGCTCCCTTTGATTTTCCATGGCCCAACAGATATGTGGCATAAGATGTCTGCAACATATCTAATTGAAACAAATCCAATAGATCTAGTGTATAATGGTCTCAATCATCAAAATGTGTTTAGTGTGTGGCCCAAGTTTCTTCTTTGAGTGAGCCATCTATAGGGCACAGAAAATCTTTGATTATAGATTGAGACCCCCTTCATCCCTCCTCTACCCAAGTTTAAATGTGATCCCAAGAAAAAATAAAAAAAAAAGAAGGGAGAGGAGGAGAGAAAGAGAATGCATATGAATGGATAGCCTAGATGGCATGCATAAATGGGCCATCTAAGAACATGGGAGATATAAATCTTAGATCAGACTTCCTCTATTGGTCCCTCATGCCTACTTGGGCATGGCTCCTAAACTAGAAGCAAGTGATGTGTGCATGTTTATATATATATATATATATAATCCTAGTGCTCATGCTAGAGTGGGCCTTCTCAGGGCATGGGGAATCCTCTATCAACCCTTTAGCCCACTTAGAAATCATGGATATGAAAACGAAATCATAAATGAGGATATATAGCCCATGCTTGGCACTAAAGTGGGCCATTTTAAGAGAGGGGGAATCCTCAATTAGCCATAAGCCCAATTTGAAATGCTAGATATGCAAGAAAATAGAACAATGAAAATAAAACAGCCAAGGTTCCATGCTTAGGTGGGGCATTTCAAGGCATAGAGAATCTTCTATTAGCCCCTTTAGTCCATGCTTAATATACAATCATTAGAAACAAGTGTATGGATAAATAATGGATGGATTGGATGAAAAAAATAGCTTAAGATAGCATGGACTTACTAGTTTTTCACTTTAGGAAGTGATCAGATGGCGTAAGGGTGCTTTTTTAGATGATTGGAGGAATCTACAAGGGTAATAATGATGATATCTTTACACTAGATGGCTCTGATGATTCTAAAATAGGCAAAAAGTGGAGAAATGGAGAAATTTGAGAGAAAATTAAGAAAAGCGTTTTCTCTTTTCTCAAAATTTTTGCAACAATTTTATAGCAAGATGTTGTTTGCCATCTATAGAGTTTAGGTTACCAGTTTATATATGAGCTTGGATTTGTAGTAGTGGCACATATTTTATTTTACAAAATTATCAAAAAGTAAAAAAAAATAACAAAAAACATTGCCTATTGAACATTCATGCATGCAATGCATATACTTGGTCCGCTGGGTGGTGTGGTATCATAGACAACCAAACTTAAAACCTATACTCCAAAAAAATTACCTGTCGTAGTGAGAGTAAGGATCATTCCCACAGAGAGTATCTAACTTAGTTTTTTATGATGTGAACAAGAATGGGGGATTTGAGGAATTAACTCAAACACAATTCAAATTTAAATATTGAAATGAATCAAAAAAGTAAACCTTGGTCTAAGTCAACATCCACCATTAGAATCTCACAACTAATCATTAATACAGTATAAATCAATTTACACTATGAGTATTCACCAATTAGCCCTAACTACTAAATAACCCAAGACAAGCATTAGAGGTTAAATCTAGTAGCAGCTTTAAGAACTACAGAGATTAGTGAAGCTAAACAATACAAACATAAGTAGTTGCATTTAATTTAGTAGAGCATTCTTCCTAAGATTTAATAACTTCTGACGTGACAAATCATTAAATCTTAGTTGCTCCACAAATTAGAGAGATTCAATAATTGTGATTTTGATATCTAATCTAGTAATAGATTGCATCAAATAATAAACTACTAGGCCTCCTAGCAATTAAATGCAACAATCATGAAAATAAGCACAAAGGAACATCCGATACTCAAAGCATGAATTCAATAATAAAAATAGATTAGATCTCATAGTTTATTAATTCTAAGGCTTCAGTTTCCTTCCACCAAGCATACAAATCTAGCCATGCGAGGCCATAAAAACTCAAGGAATGAAAATTAAGATGAGATGAGAAAGAGAGAGAGAGAGAGAGAGAGAGAGAGAGAAAGAGAGAAAGAGCCCCCATTTTGACATGCTTCCCCCTTTAAATAACCCCAATTAGGGTTATTTTACGTGTCCCCCACGTGTTTCCAATTGGTCCTTGTGCAACAATATTACAAACTACTAAAAATAATGTGTGCTTTAGCAACACACTGGTACCATGATGCCAAAACTTCTTCCCACACCTTATAATATCCATCCCAAATTGGCGTTGCGGCGCCAAAAGTTGTTGCCTTGTTTCTTCTCCATTTTAGCTACTTTCTCTACTCAAATGTCCTTGATGCAGCTAGTATCTCTCAAAAACTAAAAACATGAAATTTGTAAAGCATTTTCTTGCCTTTTAATATCATCTTGAATTATCTCAATCGGAGGTCGGATGAGAGAGTTATACCCATATTATGAAGCAATGCCAAAGTTGTCCAAAATCATTCAATTAGCTTCCTTTGCTCTTCTCCATTTGTCTCCTAAATCAAAATATAAAAATAATGAGTACATTTAGGCACCAAAAAGTTTAAAATACTAAAAATTAAGAGAATAAAATATGACATTTTACATTCTCATCAAATTCCCTCACACTTAACTTTTGATTATCCTCAAGAAAAACTCAAATTCACTTTTTCTAAAAAGAAACCAAGGTTGCAAAGTCATCAACAAAGAACAGCCAAGCTCTTTAGAACTCCTAACATGTTATGAACAAACATTCTCAACTTATACTTACTTAGTAAGCATTTTCTGTTTAAAATGGATTAAACTAAATACTTAGATCCTCACGAAGATAAATACTCTACTCTCATGTGTTTGAAGGGCATATGTTTCACTCAAATTCATTCCACTAGAAATGATCTATCATAGACTTGCATATCTTTTCATTATCCACCACTGGGACCACATGTATAACATGAATCATAAGGATTTCTCAAGGGTTGTAATGGGGTTTAGGATCAAGGAGACAAATATTTGGAAATGTAGCTCAAAAGCCATCGAAACTAGTGAAGCAAAAATAAATCAACTCATGCTCAAATATATAAGACATGTAAAACCACTCATTCCATTTAGCAACCTCTATCCTTGTATATATGTGTATAAATAGACCCCTTTCTTGGATTTTTTTTTAGATATCATAACTTGAGAATAAAAACATATTCAATTTCACCACTCATAGCCACACCACAAATCCTGACACCCCCACACTTATTTCTTGTACACCCACACAAAGCATAATGATGGCCCATGCTCTACTAGCTCTATGGCTTGGGCAAAAATATTATTTTTCTAGGTTTTAAGCTTATAATATAGGTTTTCAATAAAAAATAAAGGTCTATAAGGCTCAAAGGTGTTCAACAAAGGATAAAATAATCACGAGGTAAGTTATTTGGCTCGTGTAGCTTATGATAAAGATGACCTTAATCATATTCATGCATGTATGTATTGATGTGATCTCAAAGAGAATCAATGCAAGTTCTAAAGAAAAAAATACATGGAAGAATCTCTCATGAAAAAAAAATAAGACTGATATGGTTGTGTTAGTCTAAAGGATCAAATTCTCACCAGCTTTTATCTACAAAATTTAGTCACTACCATTTTCAAGGAAAATAACTAGGCTAAGCAATTACAAATTGGAAGATTACTTAGTCAATCATGTTATGAATGTTTCAAGATTAATTGAGTCTTATTTATGACATCCACAACCATAAATCGTTGAAAACCACAGAAATAATATATATTTTTTATTTAAAAATAACCTAAATTCCCTCCCCAAAACTTAAAACTTACATTGTCCCCAATGTAAGGTGAAATGCAAAGAAGAGGCAAAATTAATTAAAATATAAATGCAAAAAATAAGAAAGAAATTAATTAAATAAAAATAAACCCCCCTTGGGTTGCCTCCCAAACAACACTCTTGTTCATAGTTGTTGGATCATCTTAATGCTTTTTCTTTCAATCAGTATAAATCAGCTTTTCAAGATCTAATTCTGCAACATTTTCAACTTGTTGTCCATAGAAAGTCTTAAGTCTATGACCATTCACTGTGACAACTTTAGAAGTTACTAAACTTTGGATTTCAACTACACCATGAGGAAAAATATTAGTAACAACAAAAGGTCTAATCCAACTAGAACATAACTTACCCAGAAGTAAAGGAAGCCATGAATGGTATAGAAGAACTTTTTGACCATTGTTGAACTCCTTCCTAGAGATTATCTTATCATGAAATGCCTTTACCTTTTCCTTGTAAATCCTTGCACTCTCATAGGTATCATTGTGAATTTTCTCTAAGTTTTGTAGTTGCAACTCCCTGTGTTTGCTACTTTCATCCATATTCATGTTGAAACTCTTGATAGCCCAATAAGCTTTGTGCTCTAACTCAATTGGAAGGTGACATGGCTTCCCAAACACCAACCAATAAGATGACATACTAATGGGCATCTTGTATGCAGTCTTATACGTCCACAAGGCATCATCCAAATGCGAACTTTAATCTTTTCTACTTGGATTGATTGTCTTTTCAAGGATTGATCTGATCTCTCAATTTGATACTTCTACTTGTCCACTAGTTTTTGGATGATATGCAGTTAACACCTTGTGAGTCACATGGTACTGTCTCAGCAAAGCCTCCACAATTTGATTGTAAAAGTGAGTGCCTCAATCACTTATTAGAGCTCTTGGAATTCCAAACCTGGAGAATATGTCAGACTTGATAAAATTTGTAACAACTTTAGAATCAACAATCTTAGTAACTTTAGCTTCCACCCATTTTGAGACATAGTCAATAAAAAGAAGAATATAAACACAACCAAAAGATACAGGGAATGGTCCCATGAATCAATGCCCCAAACATCAAAAATTTTGCAAAATAGTATGGGTGTTTGTGGCATCTCATTCCTTTGGGATATATTACCTATCTTTTGATAATTATCACATGACTTACAAAAAGAATATGAATCTCAAAATAAAGATGGTCAATAGAAGCCACATTCTAGCACTTTTCTCTTCATCCTCTTAGCTCCAAAGTAACTTCCACAAGCATAAGAATGACAAAAGGTGAGTATAGAAATAAATTCATTTTCAAGAATGCACCTTCTTATCTCTTGATCTGCATAATGCTTCCATATGTATGGGCCATCCCACACATAATATTTTTCATCACTCTTGACCTTATCTCTTTGAGCTTTTGATAAACTAGAAGGTAACATGTTAGTGACCAAATAATTTACCATATTTGCATACCAAGGTAATGTCACACTCGCAGAGAGCAATTGCTCATTAGGAAATGTTTCTTGCAAATGAAGTTTATCCTCCACATGACCTAAATGACTCAAGTGATTTGCAACATAATTTTTTGTCCCTCTTTTGTCTTTGATCTCCAAATCAAATTCACTCAAAAGAAGTACCCGTCTTATCAATCTTGGTTATGCTTCTTCCTTCACCATTAGATAATGAAGAGCTGCATGATTAGAATATACAATGACTTTACTACCAAGCAAATAAGATCAAAATGTTTCTAAACAAAGATAATAGCTAGAAGCTCTTTCTCAGTTGTAGAATAATTTATCTTGGCATCATTCAAAGGCTTTGAAGCATAATAAATGGTATGATATGCTTTTCGAATTCTCTGACCCAAAATAGCCCCTAGTGCATAATCACTTGCATCACATATTATCTCAAAAGGAACATTCTAGTTAGGGGCCTAAATAACTCGGGTTGAAGTCAACAGTTCCTTTAGCTTGTCAAATGCCTTTTTACACTTCTCATTGAACTCAAAAGCCACATCCTTTTATAGCAACTTGCATAGAGCTAATGATATTTTTGAGAAGTCCTTATGAATCTTCGATAAAAACTTACATGTCCAAGAAAAGAATGAACTTCCCACACACTAATGGGATAAGGTAAAGATTGAATAATATCAACTTTAGCTTTATCTATGTCAATTCCTCCGAATGAAACAACATTATGCAAAACTATATCATGTTCAACCATGAAATGACATTTTTCAGAATTTAACACAATTTTAGTCTCTATGCATCTTTGAAGAACAAGTGTTAGGTTATGCAAACAATTATCAAAGGAGTCTCCATAAACTGTGAAATCATCCATAAAGACTTCTATAATAAGCTCAATATAATCTGAAAATATGCTAACCATACACATTTGGAAAGTGGTAGGGATATTGCAAAGGCCAAAGGGCATTTGATGATACACAAAAGTCCCAAATGGGCATGTAAAAGTTGTCTATTGTTGATCCTCTAGAGCAATTGCAATATGGAAATAACCTAAACAACCATCAAGGAAATAATAGTAAGAATGACCAACTAACCTTTCAATAATTTGATCAATAAAAGGTAAAGGGAAGTAGTCCTTGCGAGTTTTAGCATTTAATTTTCTATAATCTATACAAACTCACCACCCATTCTAAACACGAGTAGGAACCAACTCATCATTTTGAATTTTCACAATTGTTATTCCAGTCTTTTTAGGAACCACTTACACTAGGATAACCCAATTGCTATCCAACATAGGATAAATCATTCTAACTTCAAGACGTTTAAGGATTTCTTTTTTCACTACATCCATCATGGGTGGGTTCAGTGTCCTTTGTGGTTGAAGACAAAGTTTTGCTCCCTCTTCAAGTAAGATTTGATGCATGCATGTAGACAGGATAATTCCTTTCATATCTATAATGGTCCAACTAATAGCCATCTTATGCTCCTTAAGGACTTGCATAAGCCTTTATTCTTGTAGTGCACTAAGTTGACAGAAAATGATCTCTGGTAAGGTTCTCCCATCTCCAAGGAACACGTACTTGAGGTGACTGGGAAGATGCTTCAAATTTGGAATATAGGCCTACAAAACAAGGGTATCACTTCATCCTCCTTCTCAAGATGCTTACTAATGGCAACTTCCAATTCATCTTTTCCATCAAGTTTAAAAATTTCCTGTGCAAAAGAATCAATCACATCAATAGAATAAATAGGATTATCATCATTAGGATATTTCATGGCATCATAAATATTAAACTTAACAATTTTACCATCAAATTCCGTGGTAAGTGTGCAACTATGAATGTTTAAATTAGGGCTGAACTAAGTATCCTTGAATTAAGGTTGATTACTCTTGTTCAAGCCACTATACCATTGCCACTGTCCTTCGTTAAAGCGGATTTATCAGGCTTTTCTTAAGAAACTTAGCTTTAGAGATCTATAATGATATTATAAAAGATTTATTTGAGATTTCAACTTGGATCTTCTTCTTCTTCTTCTGAGTCAGAACAGGACAAAGATCGAAGTATTATTAAATCCATGTCACTAGCTAAAATAAAAAATGCTACCGAACAATCTTATGATAATATAGAATCTAGTATAGAAAATTGGAAAATTCCTGAAGTCCTAACTAAAGAATTATATAAAATTGGAAGCTTTGATTCTAAAAGACAATATATCATTATACTGTAGAAATGACTATAGAATGTCAAGAAGGAGAGCATAAATTATAATTATTAGTAGAACCTACTATAAAAGAACTTAGAAACCAAAAGTATACATTTTTACATTTTGGATTAATACAAATAGCCATCCAACCTCTGGTAAGAGCTGGACTTCAAGCCTCAGTATTAGCATGTTTAAAATATGATAGACATAATAAATTCTTAGATTCTATCCTTGGCATAATTCAAACTTGTTTACATAATGGACTAGCATATTTTAATAGTTTTCTAAACTTTTTGGTAAGTTTAATAGATATAAATATTTTAGATATTCTCACTTTATTATTACAAACAGAAGGATTCGATATGAAAATTAGATCAAAGCCAATATGTATTTAGTATAGAATATATTATAAAGTAATGAAGACTTTAATACCCAAATCTTTAGTATAGCAAACTAAAGGCGAAACTCCCTATTTTGTAACTAATCCTATACATAGAACCATTGAACCAAAGAAAATATTATGGAGTGATATAAAACTACCAACAGAATGGATTATTAAATAACATGTAGATAAACCAATCCCAATACAACATTCTCAAGATATAGAAACTATCATAGAATCTGAAAATGAAGTTATATTACAATTCCAACCTTTAAGACAAAAACCACCTATACAAATAAATTCAAGACCATCAACTTCTTCAATTCCTCATGTTATAATTCCAAAACCAATATCTCCACAAAGAAAATCAACTTCTGTTATTCCTTCTTGTAGATTACCAATATTTTATGATGAGAATAATATAGTTAGAACACAACCTACAGAAAATAATAGTAATCAACATAATCTTCCCATAAATCAAGAACAAGAACCATCAGAATTCGATTTCAATATTAATATATTAGAAAATAATGATAAATAAAAAATAGATGAAAACTTAGTAATAAAAGAATTTCAATTATTACAAAATAAATAAAAAAGAAAATGGTTTTTCAAAACATATAATAGAATAGAAAGAGCAAACATAATAAATAAATGGTTAACTTATCAACAAGAGATTATAAAAAATCATATTTCATTTTTTTCTTGGTATGATAATCAAGTTCTTAATTCTATAAATGCTATGACTTCTCCTGCTGAATCCTCTTCTCAACCTCCACCAAGACTACCTTCTCGACCAACACCATCTCCAGAACCAATTATTCCTGAAAAAAGAAATAATAGATCATTAAGAGAAATCAACAGAAAATGTATCAAAGAACCTTATAAATTATCTATATATAGAGACTTGCCAATCTTTATAAAAGATATATCACCTCTAATAGAACAAAATAATTTTACCAATGAAAAACTTATAGAAATTAAAAATAAATTAGAAACTACTCCTTTTTTAATGCCACAACAAGTTATTCATACCCCACAAATTACCACTCAATCTTCGGAACTATCATTATTATCTAAAACATCAACAATTACTCTACCAACTCCATCATATTCCTCTATTAATTTATCATAAGAACCTAGAACTTATAATTTTTCTCAAACAATAAAACAATTAGAAAAACAAAAAAGAGATCAAAATAAAGATATGTACTCTATAAATACTATCATAAACACCAAAGACAAAAATTATATAGCAACTATCCTAAAGGAAACTCCTCGTCAATAATTAATGAATAATAAAATGTATTTTAATAAATTTAAAAATTATTATAAAAGACCTTCTCCTATGGATCAACAATTTGAAGAAACAAACCTAATATAATAGAAATTAATCCCAATAGTGTATATGAATGGAATATAGATGGCCATTCTGAATATCAAATATGGAATATCTGTACTAGCATGATAATATATGCTACAATTTTAAGATCAAGACAAATAATAGAAAGAAATATTGCTAATATTTTGGTTTATTGTTTTACAGGACAACTAAAAGGATGGTGGGATATTCAATTAACCCAACAAGAAAAGTCAGAATTATTAAACAATGCAGAACCCGTGTATACCTTAATTAGTAATGTTATCTATAATTTTTTAGGTAAAATAGAAGACTATCAATCCTCTATAAGAGAAAGATTAATGAGACTAAGATGTAAGAGACTATCAAATTATAGATGGTATAAAGATATTTTCTTAACAGATGTATTATTTCTTAATGATGGAAAATCTGAAGTATATAAAGAAAAATTCCTACAATGATTACCTTCAGTATTTGAACAAAGAGTAAAAGCTCTATCAAAATTGAAAATAATGGACAATTAGCTTATAATAATTATACATGGGGAACCTTATTTGCAAAAATAAAATTTATTGGTATTGAAATGTGCAATCAACATAGAATAGAAGAAACTAAATTTTTCAAAAGTCAAGACTTCTCAGAATTTTGTTCTCATTATGGTATCGAACGACTTCCTTTTACTAAAAGACTATTATCTCAACCTGCTCACTATAAAGCCAAAACTTCTAAATCTTCTAAAAAATCTAAATCTCATTCTTTTTGCCCCTCGAAGTATTATAAGAAGTATAAAAGACACAAACGAAAACATTCTGATAAACCCTCAACCAAACCTTATAAAAGATTTAGAAAATATTAAAAACCTTCATCAACTGAATTAACATGTTTTAAATGTGGAGAAAAATGACATTATGCATCAAAATGTTATAAAAAACAAATAAAAGAATTATTAAAGAATTAATCTCAATTAAGTATAGAAGAACTTTCAGGTAAACTAAAACATTTAGCAATAACTAGCTCAAGATGAAAAATTTTAGAATACTAAATGAAGATTTTAATATAGTAGAACCTTATACAATATTTGAAGTCATTAAAAATCAAGAAATATATTTATCACAACAACAAAATACAAGACCTATAACCTTACAGGAAATGCATCATGAAATCAAAACATTAAATGAAGAAATAAAATTATTAAAAGCACAAATATCTTTACAAGAACAAAAAATAGAGGACAAAAAAGGTATTCAGCAAGAAGATTTCAAATCTGATAATGAAGATTATGAAGATGAAATAATACAATTAATAAAAGGAAAGAAACAAAGAAATACCTAAAATGTCCCAACAGCAAGCATATAATATATGTAATATAGCCAAATCTATAATTTCTCAAAGATGGTATGTAAAAATTATAGTAAAAATTACTGACAAATATAATAGAGATTTTATGTTTGATCATATAGCTCTAATTGATTCAGGAGCAGATATGAACTGTATTAGAGAAGGGTTAGTTCCTTCTCAGTATTTTGAAAAAACTACTTCCTCAATTGCCATGGCTGATGGTACTGGTATGCAAGTATCTTATAAACTATCTATAGCCCATATATGTAATTCTCAAATATGTATACAAACTCCTTTTATTCTTATCAAAAACATGAAACAAGGAGTCATATTAGGAACACCATTTATTCAACTGATTAAACCTTTTTTAGTATCAGATCAAGGTATTCAAACAACTATTCAAGAAAAACTAATAACTTTTCCTTTTATTGGCCCTCTAGAATCCTTTCTGATAATAGAATTAAAACAAACCTTAGAATACAAAAATACATTTTTAAATCAAATGCAGTATGAAACAAATTTAGGTCACATAAGAGAAACCATTATATCTAAAGGCATGTTTAAACAAAAATTACAAGAATTTTATTCCTGCATATCTACAGAAGTATGTTCAGACATTCCTAATGCTTTTTGGGATAGAAAACAACATATAGTATCTCTTCCTTATGTTATTGGATTTAAAGATAAATTTATTAGTACAAAAGCTAGACCAAGTCAAATGAATACAAGATTATTAGAATATTGTCAAAAGGAAGTACAACATTTATTAAATAAATCCTTAATAAATCCAAGTAAATCTCCATGGAGTTGCACTGCTTTTTATGTGGAATATACAGCAAAACTAGAAAGAGGTGCTCCAAGGTTAGTCATTAATTATAAACCTTTAAACAAAGTATTATAATGGATAAGGTATCCCTTACCTAATAAAAAAGATTTATTAAAAGGAATTGTAGATGCAAAAGTATTCTCAAAATTTGATATGAAATCTGGTTATTAGCAAATTTAAATATCTAAAAAGGATCAGTATAAAACAACCTTCATAGTCCCATTCGGGCACTATGAATGGAAAGTTATGCCTTTTGGTTTAAAGAATGCTCCATCAGAATTTCAAAGAATTATGAATGAAATATTCGCTACTTATTCTAAGTTTTTAATTATTTATATTGATGATGTATTAATATTCTCTTCCTCCATAGAGCAACATTGGAAACATTTAAACATCTTTATTAATGCGGTGAAATGAACTGGATTAGTATTATCACAAAGACAGTTAAAACTTCTTAGGCTTTTATATTAATAATAGAACTATTCAACCAATAAATAGAGTTATTGCATTTGCAGATAAATTTCTAGATGTTATCATAGACAAAACTCAATTACAAAGATTTTTAAGATGTTTAAACTATGTCTCAGATTTTTATAAAAAATTAGCATATGATAGATAGTTATTACAAAAAAGATTAACAAAAAATCCTCCAGAATGGACAAAAGACCATACCAAAGCAGTAAAAAATATAAAAGAAAAGGTAAAGTATCTTCCTTGTTTATACTCAGTTCATCCTGATTATTATAAAATTATTGAAACAGATGCTTCAGATATAGGGTATGGCGGTATTCTCAAACAAAAGGATTTAAAAGGAAAAGAGCAATTAATTAGATTTAACTCAGTATAAGTATCCCACTATTGAAAGCTAGCTATTGTCACATGTATTAACAAATTTCAAGGTGATATTTTAAATCAAGAAGTTTTATTAAGAATAGGCTGCAAAGCCGCTAAAGATATTATTACAAAGGATATAAAAAATATTGCTTCAAAACAAATATTTGCTAGATTGCAAGGTTTATTAGCTATATTTGATTTTCAAATAGAATTTATAAATGGAAAGGATAATTGTTTGCCTAATTTCTTATCAAGAGAATTTTTGCAGGGCATAAAAGAGTATTCACGGAAAAGCTCCTATGGCAACTTCCTCTATAAACCTTGAGTATACCAGCCCAAACTCTCATTATATGATGTATAATTCTCGATTTATACAATATTTAGTAGAAACAGACATATCTATTATCAAAAAATATTTAAAAAGGACATTTTTTATTCAGGAGATAAAGACTACAAAATATCCCAAAATGCATCTTGTGTTATTTATCAAAAGTATTTTCCCAAAGGTGAATGGATGATTCCGTTTGCTCCATATAAAACACAAGAATATTATGAACATATTCTAATAGAAACTAAATCTATCACTATAGAGCACAATCATAAGGAAAATGCATGTCCCAATTATTCCAAACTCCTTATTAGAAAAACTATTCCTCTAGAACAATGGTATTACCAAAATCCCAACCAGTTAATAAGGTTTTCTACCTCTTCTTCTACTTCTTCTATTTTCTTACATCCTATATCTGAAAATGCATTCAATTATTGAGACTACCAAGAAGCTTGGTATAGAGTTCTATTAAAACAAAATCTATTATTCGCTCAATCATGGTGGATCCATATTATTCTTGATAATCCTGATCAAGTTATACCAAAATGGTTTATAGATAAATTTTGGGATTTTTGGGGATTACATGAGATGTGTTTTTCGGACAAGCTCTATCTCTATCTTCCCTTTCCTATTGATGATTGTATTTCTTCTGATGTATTGAATATAGTATCCAAATTCCAAATTCCATGGATTATTAGATAGGAATATGTTTTTGAATTAAAACCCAAAAGTATAGATCAACTCTGCTATCCCTATATGTCAATTGCTTCCTTCTCCAAGTGGTGGCCAAAATACAATTTTGAGCCTCTTATCGAACAAATCAAGATGGCTAAATTATTAACAACTCAGCAAGAAAAGTAGCATGCCCTTCTACAGAGAGCAAAGGAATTAGCTCCAGACATTATGCCCTCCATTGACAAAATAAGTTCTCTCCGAGCTATTCCTCAGTCACAAGAGTCTCAACTCTCAAAGCTACTCTAGCTATGATCAAGAAGGATTTTCCATGACTAGACCAAAAAAAGAATAGAGACTCGATGAATTACTATTTTCTTCTCAGCTTCCTAAAGATGAAGTATCCTCTGTCGAACGATCTTCTGAGCTCGGAGAGAACTTATTTTGTCAATAGAGGGCATAATGTCTGGAGCTAATTCCTTTACTCTTTGTAGAAAGGCATGCTGCTTTTCTTGCTGAGTTGTTAATAATTTAGCCATTTTAATTTATTCGATAAGAGGCTCAAAATTGTATTTTGGTCACCACTTGGAGAAGAAAGCAATTGACATATAGGGGTGATAGAATTAATCTATACTTTTGGGTTTTAATTCAAAAACATATTCCTATCTAGTAATTCATGGAATTTGGAATTTGGATACTACCTTCAATACATCTAATGAAATACAATCATTAATAGGAAAGGGAAGATAGGGACGAAGCTTGTCCAGAAAATGCATTTCATGACATAAATACTAAACTTAACAATTTCACCATCAAATTCCATGGTAACTGTGCAACTATGAATGTCTATCTTAATCTTTATGTCTTCAAGAATGGTCTTCCTAATAAAATAAGAGCAGTTTGATCACCATTTTCAATATTTAGCACACAAAAATTAGCAGGGAAGACCAAATCATTCACTACATAAAAACATCCTCAACTACACCTTTAGGATAGGTATTGGATCTATCAACCAATTGAATCACAACACAGGTTTTATTCAAAGGTTCTAATTTTAAAGAAACATATAAATAATATGTCATAACATTAATGGAAGTGCCTAAATCTAACATGGCCTTCTCAAGTATAGTGTTACTAATCGTATAAGGGATAGTAAACATACTTGGATTTCTACACTTTGCAAGGAGTTTTCTTTAAATGATTGCAGAAATATTCTCCCCTACTCTATCCTTTTTGCATTATTTAAGTTTTTATTTTCTTTTTATTGTGCATAATTTTTCAAGAATATAGAATAATGAAGTACTTGCTTAATAGTATCTGAAAGTGGAATATTTACCTCGCACCCATGAAATGCCTCATATATATCTTTATTTCGCTCATCTTTTCTAGATTTTGTTAATACCTAAAGAAAAGAAGGTACTGACTCATATTCAAAAAGTGGTGGAAACTTACATTAAGTTATGTCATTGTCATCAGAAATGTTTCATAATGACACTTTTCTTCTTTTGTTACTTCCTTGGTGTAGGAGTTGCTTTTGTTGGAATCTTAACCTCTTTACCACATCTCAAAATGATTCCACTTGCATTTTCTCTTGGATTTACCACCGTTTGAGAGGATAATTTTCCTAAACTTTGTGCCTCTAGCTAACTAATTGCAGTTGCCATATGACTTACCGAGTGGTCCAAACTTTGAATATTGGCCCTTCCCTCTTATGGAAATTATTTTGTTTCCTATTGAAATTACAAAGTATTAGTGGAAAGAGACTTAACAATATCTTCTAAAGACATACCAGAGTTAGAAGTCTATCCTAGTTGTTGTCTAGGGGGGTATGGTTGCTTATATTGTGAAAACTCGAGCGGTTTTGAGTCACTGGCTAATTTACTTGTAGATTCCCATAGCCGAGATTGGGGTGATCCCTCCATTTTGAATTATATGTGTTCGAATAAGGGTCATACTTTTTTTATAGTTGTCTAAAAAAACCACCCATCACATTCGCTTGCTCAATAGGCTCCTCTTAAAGAGTTGGGCAAATATCAGTTAGATGCCCCACCACCGCACAAATTCCACAAGCCTTCGCCATTTGCATATTACCTATAGCCATTTGAGGAACAAGCGAAGTTAGATCTGCAATCCATTATTCAAAGGAGGAAATATTTACCATCGTAACATGTTTGATAGAGGCTCAAGCCTAGTGCCAAATTGTTATAAATTGGCTGTAATATTTGCAATCAAAGTTCTTGCAGCTTTGGGAGTTTTATCCACCAAAGCTCCTCCACTAGTGGCATCAATCATGCTCCTATCAGTGCGTAGAAGGCTCTCATAAAAATACTGGATGAGTAGCTACTCACTAATCAGATAATGGGGGCAACATGCATATAAGTTCTTGAAACGTTCCCAATATTCATGTAAGGATTCTCCACTATGCTATCTTACACCACAAATTTCTTTCTGAATGTTGGCATCCCTTGAGGCTAGGAAATATTTCTCTAAAAATAACCTCTTCATCTCATTCCATGTGGTAATACTTTTAGAGGGTAGATAATAGAGCCAATCCTTAGCCGAATTATTCAAAGAGAATGGAAAGGCTCTTACTTTAATTTACTCTTCAGTCACCCCCATGGGTTTCATACTCGTGCATACCATGTGAAACTCCTTTAGATGCTTATGAGCATCTTCCCCTGCAAGACTATGAAAAGTGAGCAAGAGATCTATTAGTCTTGATTTTAATTCAAAAGTCATGGTAGTATCTAAAGTAGGAAACATGATGCATAAGGGTTATTGATTCAATTCCGAAGTGGCAAGCTCTTTCAAGTTTGATTTCCAACCATGACTTCCTCCTCATCTAAATCAAAATTGCTAACAAATAGGGTATCAAGAGGTAGATCATTCTCTTTAGAATTTCACTGAGCTTCACTCCTTAACCTGTGCAAAGTTCTCTCTATTTCTATATCCTACTAAAAATTACCTTGATTAGAAAATTGAGTTACAATCATAAATAATCAAGGAAATTCTAATATACTATAAAGAATCAGAAAAAATCTAAAGTGATGAAAATGAGTAAAAATTTTGCACTATTCACGAGAGTACTTAAATCAACTAGAATTACTCCTCGGTAATAGCACCAAAAATTTGGTGCACAATCATAGGGATGGATTGGAGGAATTGACTCGGGCACAATTCAAATTTAAATATCAAAATGAATCAAAGAAGCAAACCTTAGTCCAAGTCAATATCTACCATTAGAGTCTCATAACTGATCATTAATGCAAGTATAAATCAATTCACACTTGGAATATTCACCATTGAAACTAATTTTCCTATATCTCCTTCTCCATAGTTAATTAGAAAAAGTGATCCAATTTGCCCTAACTATTAAACAACCTAAGATAAGCACTAGAGGTTTAATCTATTAGTAGCTTTAAGAACAACAGAGATTGGTGAAGCTAAACAACACAAGTACAAGTAGTTGCATTTAATTTAGTTAAGCATTCTTCCCAAGATTTAATAACTTCTGACGCAGCAAATCATTAAATCGTAGTTGCTTCAGAAATTGGAGAGATCAAACAATTACAGATTTAATATCTAATCTAGCAGTAGATTGCATTGAATAATAAACTAGTAGGCCTCTTAAAATTAAATGCAATAATCATGAAAATATGCATAGAGAAACACCTAATACTCAAAGCAGGATCTAGGAGACAAATGGAGTTGTTAAGTACAAAAAGAAGGCAATTGGATAATTTTGGACAACTTTAGTATTGATCCATATTTCAGGCATAAATGTCTCTTCATATCTCCAATTGAAATGATTAAAGATTCTCTGGAAATAAAATAAAAATTATACAATTTTCTTATTTGGAGTTCTAAGAGATAAATACTACATCAAGGGCAACTGAGCAGAGAAATTATCAAAACCTATCAAAAAGGAACTGAAGATTACACATAGTATTGTGTACCAATGTTTCCATATTTATAGGATGAGTTGGAAAATGTGATCAACATAAAACTTCTAGATCTCAAAGTTAACAAACCAATATAAGACGAATCATGTGATTTTGAGTTGAAATGAGTAAGTTATAGTCAAAAGAGTGGATGCATGCCTGGTTGACAGCAAACCGACACCGTCAGTGCCTACTCATAATCAACACTACCCCACTGGACACCAAATTTTTGGCACCATTGCTGGGGAGGCATTCTAGTTTATTTTTGTGCTTTTATGATTTTTTCTATTTATTTTTATTTTTACTTTTTTTAGAATTCATTAGATTCTCCTTAATTGTTTATGTTTATTCCTCGATCTTCTAATCAAGGTGATTTGTCATATGAACTAGAAATTGAAAGTTAAGGAGTGAAGTTTAGAGAAATTCAGAGAAGGAGGAAGTCATGGCTAGAAATGGAACTTTGAAAGAGCTTTTCATACCTAATTTGGATCAACAATCCTTATGTATAACGCTTCCTACTTTAGATGTTACTGTTAATTTCGAACTAAAAATTGGACTAATCCATCTCTTGCTCATTTTTCATGTTCTTGCAGGTGAACATCCTCAAGCATCTAAAGGAATTTCATATGGTGTGTACAAGTATGAAATCAACAGGGGTGACTAAAGAGCAAATAAAATTGAGAGCCTTTCCATTCTCCTTGAAAGATCTGGCTAAGGATTGACTTTATTACCTATCCTCTGGGAGCATCACAAAATGGAATGAGATGAAGAAGTTATTTCTGGTAAAATATTTCCTAGCTTCAAGGGCGGTCAACATCAGGAAGGAAATTTGTGGTGTGAGATAGCATAATGGAGAATCCATATATGAATATTGGGACTGTTTAAAGAAATTATGTGCATGTTGCCCCCATTATTAGATTAATGAGAAGCTACTCATCTAGTACTTCTATGAGGGACTTCTACCCACTGAAAGGAGCATGATTGATGACGTTAGCAAGGGAGCTTTGGTGGATAAAACTCTTGAGCTGCAAGGAATTTAATTACAAACATGGCAACTAACTCACAATAATTTAGCAATAGGCTTGACTCTCTATCCAAGCCTATTAATGGGGTAAGTGTTTCCTCCCTTGAATAGCAAATTGTAGGACTGACTTCTCTTATTCATCAGTTGGCTATAGGAAATATGTAGATAGCGAAGGCTTGTGGAATTTGTTCAGTGGTAGGGCATCCAATTGATATGTGCCCAACTCTTTAAGAAGAACCTACTGAGCAGGTGAATGATGGGTGGTTTTTTTAGACAACCATAAAGTAAGTATGATCCCTATTCGAACACATACAACCTTGGATGAAGGGATCATCCCAAATTCAACTATGGGAACCCCTAAGTAAATCACCATGTTCCTCAAAATTGCCTAAATTTTCAACAGTATCATCAGCCATACCCACCTGGATAACCATAGGGACAAACTTCTAACTCTGGTATGTCTTTAGAAGATATTGTTAAGTCTCTTACCTCTAACACTTTGCAATTTCAATAGGAAACAAAGGCTAGCATTTAAAGTTAGGAGAATCAGATGAGTCAGATGACAACCACAATCAATCGGATGGAGACACAAAATTTAGAAAAATTACCTTTGCAAACAGTGGTGAACCAAAGAGAGAACGTGAGTGCAATTATTTTTAAGAGTGGTAAAGAGATTGACATTCCAGCAAAGGCAACTCCTACACCAATAGAGCAAGAAAAAGGGAAAAGTATTGTTGTAGACAAAGACCTTCCAAAGGACAATGAAGTAACTCAACGTAAGTTTTCACCTCTTTCTAAATATAAACCAGTGCCTCCTTTTCCTTAGGCTTTAGCAGAATCTCACAAAATTAAGAACTATGAAGATTTCTATGAGACTTTTCATAAATGTGAGGTAAATATTCTTCTTTTTGATGCCATTAAATAAGTATCTTGTGTTGAACCATTTTAACTAGCTTGATTTTGATGATAAACATTCTCAACCAAGTATGTTTTGATGATGAGCAAAGACATGAGTGAAACATTAAGGTACTAACAATTTGCTTTGAAGTATGTTGCAAAAATATTAACTCACACTCAACTTGAGAATAACTTTTATGATGAGAAAAGGAAGTCACAAAGTAAATGCTTGTTCAAAATTAAGTATGTAAATTTCACATATACTTAAATCAAGAAAATAAAAATTCTGAAGTGTAGAAGACATGCTTTAGAGCCAACAGAAGCAACTTTAGAATCATTTTAACGTGTTTCAAAGTAAATTGGATTGCTATGAAGACTTCTCAACAAACTTTGGAGAAAATGGTTAATGCTTCAGAATTGTCTTAGCACAGATTGGAGACATTCAGACAAGTTTCGGAGATCTAACAGTAAGCTTCAGAATAAATTAGTCAAGGCTTCGGACAAGTTTCTGAGTAAATACAACAAGTTTCAGAGCAAATTAGAAAGTGTTGGAGTCTTCATAGGCATGCTTTGGAGTAAAATGGAAAGCTTCAAAATTTTTACAATGCATTTCAGAGTTGTTACAAAGAAGTTTTAGACAAGTTTCAAAGTGTCATAGCATACTTTGGAGATGATTGCAAAGCTTCGGAGAAAAATGCAAGACAAGCTTCAGAATCCTCACAACGAATTTCGGAACTGTCACCAACACATTTTGAAATTTTTTTTGGCTTCGAAAGTGTTATAGCATACTTCAGAGATAATAAAAAAAGCTTTGAAATTGTCAAGCATGCTTTGTAGTAAATAGATATGCTTCGGAGAACTTGGAGTCACATTTCAGAGTGAATTCAAGTATACTTCAGAGTAAACACACATGCTTTAGAGATGTTAAACAAAGCTTCAAATTACTTTTCTAAAAGCATTAAAACTTAAGAAAATCTAAGCTTCTTTCTGCAAAGAACTGTCCCAACTAAGAAGGAATATAATCACTTTGGAGAATTTGAAGAAAATAAATCAGATTATCCAAAATTAGTCATGACACTATCTGTTCACTCATCTCTTCAGAGTATCTGAGGAACCAACTTTGGAGCATTTGATATGAAATTGAATGTTTGGAAAAGTCAGTGAAAAAGTTATAGACTGATACCAGATTGTAGCAAAGTTAGACATCAGACAAAAGATAAGATAAACAAAAATATTTTCGAACATTTGATTGTCTACCAAAGTCAACAATGGAAAAATCTCTCTCAACATATAAAAGAGAGATTCAGAAGCGAAAGAAAACAACTAATTGAATATAATTCAAACATTTCTAGTTACATGAAGAGCATTCAAAATCTTCCTTCAAAAGTTAAAATCCAATGGATACAACTCTGTCAGAACTCTCAAAGTCTAATCTCTTCTCAATTAAGGAGTTTGAAACTTTTACTCTTATTGTTCATTTATTTACTTAGAATTCTAAATTTATGTACAAGTCAACCTAAGTAAGAGACATTAATTCGTACACTTTGAATTAGTGTTTGACAACACAAGTAGAGTGCTTAGTGTTTATGTATTGAGATAAGCAAGTAGGGAGCTTATTGAAAGGATATAAGTTTGTTCGTGAGCTTTGGAAAACCAACAAGTTGTGAAAGTTTTTGGTAAGCTTGAAAACCCAGCAAGTTGGTTAGTGAGCTTGTTGTAAAACTAACATGTAATTAATCAAATTGATCAAGGTATTAGTGGAACCTGAGATTAGTAAAGGAGACTGATTTAGAGAAGTGGAGTAAGAACACAGGAAGGGCCGAACCACTATAAAAATCTTCTATTGTGTATTGTCCAGTCTATTTTACTTACTCATTCAACACTTTAATTATTTATTTTGGCCAAAAGTTTTAAAAGATCAATTCACCCCCCCCCCCCTCTTGAGCTGCCATTGTATAAGGGACCAACAAGTGGTATTAGAGCAAGCTTCACTAGTTAAATTATTTTGATTACCAGTATATTAACTTGTGAAGAGATTCAAAAGGCTGGTATGTTCTAAAATACATCTTCTAAAGGACAATCTACTTTCGGAACCCCTCTATTTGATGGAACCAATTGTGGGTATTGGTCTAACAAGAACAAGAAGCCTTGGAGTGAAACAATATGCATATGTCATTGTAGATGACTTTAGTAGGGTAATGTTTCTAACATCCAAAGATGAAGTCTTTTCAGTCTTTAAAGTATTTCTCAAATGTGTACAGAATGAACAAAGCTCTCATATAGTTGCCCTAAGTAGCGATCATGGTGGAGAGTTTGAAAACAATAGATTCACTGATTTCTGTAAAAATAATGAAATTCTTCAAACTTTCTCTGCACCAAAAACACCCCAAGAAAATGGAGTAGCTGAAAGGAAAAACAGATCCTTACAAGTGATGGCAAGGATAATGTTGAGTGAATACAGTCATCCATAATATTTTTGGGCTAAAGCAATGAACATATCATGTTATATTATTAACAGAATCTTTGAATTATACTATAGCAAGAAATCAAATATTTTATATTTCCATGCTTTTGGTTGTAAATGCTTTATTCTTTACAATGGCAAAGAAAACCAAGGCAAATTTGAAGATAAATCTGATGAAGGCATCTTCCTTGGTTATTCTATTGTTAGTAAAGTATCCAGAGTCTACAATCTAAAAAGTAAGATCGTAGAGGAATTTATTCATGTAAAATTTGATGAAAATACTAATTCCTCTAGGAGGTGATGAGATAGGTGAACTAATAACTTCAGTTGAGAAAATGAAAATACAAGATAAAGATGGGGAACCCTCTTAATAAAAAACACAAATGGATGAAGAAGAACAAATAATGGACCATCCATCACTAAGGTAAATGATGAAGGTAATGATATTTTCTCTGAAGATTGGAGATTTATGCATGATCACCCTGAAAGTTAGATAATTGGTGACGCATAACAAAATTAGAACCAGATCTTCTTATCACCAAGTATGTGGCAATTTTGGTTTTATTTCTCAAATACAACCAACTTGTGTAGAACAGGTTTTAGAAGATGAAAACTGGATTTCAGCTATACAAGAAGAATTAGACCAATTCAAAAGAAATAATATTTAGACTATTGTTCCAAGACCAAATCATCAATCTGCAATAGGAACTAAATGGGTCTTTCAGAACAAATTAGATGAATCTGAAATTATAGTAAGAAATAAAACAAGACTAGTAGCAAAAGGTTACTATTAGGAGGAAGGCATTGATTTTGAAGAATCATATGCTCCTGTTGTAAGAATTAAAGCCATTAGAATGCTTCTTGCATTTGCATCTTTTATGAATTTCAAGTTATATCAGATGGATATAAAGAGTGCATTC